>JAGPOY010004099.1:8168-20496 GCA_018983105.1 Silene uniflora | reverse complement strand
TTTGCGCCAAATTAATAACAACGGATATAGAGTAAACCGTTGTTATTAGTTTCATTATTAACAACGGTTCTCTGAGTTTTACCCGTTGTTAAAACTAATAACAACGGTCAATAAAACTATACCGTTGTTATTAAATTTGGCGGAAAAATGTTATTTCAATTGACAACGGGTTTTCCTTATTTTTGTGAATAAGCGTTGTTGATGGGGCGTTGTTATTGCCTGATATTGTAGTAGTGAAAGTAACTGAAAATTAGGAGCTGATAAGATAGCTGTTTATGTAAAAAAAATGTTTGGCGAACTAACTGAAAATGTAACTGATTTTTGATGAAATGACGTAAAAAGATATGATAGTAAGATTTAACGGGTAAAAAGGTAATGTCAAAACAAACCAGGTACCTAAAATCTCAAATGCTACTCCAGGTAGCATTTCATTTCAGGTAACTTATTTGGTTAAATAATCTACTAGCCAAACGCTTAAAAAAAAAATAAGGTACCTGGAATTTTGGTCAAATAAGCTACTTTGACCAAATCAGGTACCTGAAATATCTTGTCAAACGGGGTCAAATGTTACCACATGATGATAATAACGACAACTTTTGGTATTTCCTGGACAAGAAGTGAAATAATTTGACATATATATACCGTTTTGAGCTTAAAAGAGATAATATCCATCTTAAATACTCGTAGGAATTTATCTTTGGAATATTTATCTTTGGAATATAACACCAAATGATTTTGTCGCAACGCTAGACTCTCTAGCTGTATCAATGTACTGCTCGTATAGGTAACAACACTAGTTGAACAGTCGAACTCCTTCTTTACACTCATTTCTGTCTTCTTCTTTTCAAAATTAAAACCCAAAAAATAAATAAAAAAACCCAATAAACATCACCTCAGAACCGTTAATCGTACTCTCTTCAGTCTTCACTCTCCTCACTCTCTTCTCCAACTCCACACTTTCTCTCTCCTCCATTTTCATCCTCTTAAGCTTTCCATGTCCATCTCTCAACCTTCCTACTTTCAATTAGGGTTCATACTTCCTACATTTCCTCATTAATTCCCCAAATCAATGGGGAATTGCTGCAGATCTCCAGCTTCCGTCGCTCGCGAAGACGTCAAATCATCCAATCACTCCAACCGCCATTGCAACAACAACAACAACAAGAATAAAAACCCTAGGAAAGAGAAAAACAAGCAAGATTTTGCTAAATCCGTCGTCGTTTTACCTGACGTACCTAATCAATCGATTGAGGAGAAGTATGTTGTTGATAGGGAGTTAGGGAGAGGAGAATTCGGTGTTACGTATTTATGTGTTGATAAAGCTACGCGCGAGTTACTCGCGTGTAAGTCGATCTCGAAACGGAAGCTTCGTACGGCGGTTGATGTTGATGATGTCAGACGTGAGGTGGCGATTATGAAGCATTTGCCGCAGAATGCGAGTATTGTTACTTTGAAAGAGGCGTGCGAGGACGAGAGCGCGGTTCATTTGGTTATGGAGTTGTGTGAAGGCGGGGAATTGTTTGATCGGATTGTGGCGCGTGGACATTATACAGAACGCGCTGCCGCCGCTGTGACGAGGACGATTGTTGAGGTTGTTATGTTGTGTCATAAGCACGGGGTTATTCACCGTGATTTGAAGCCGGAAAATTTCTTGTTTGCTAATAAGAAGGAGAATTCGCCGTTGAAGGCTATTGATTTTGGACTGTCGATTTTCTTTAAGGAAGGTACATTGTCGATTTTTAGGCTAATTAGGTTTCTTTCTATTTGGTTCGTTATTCATTATTATGAATTTCCTTTTAGGAAGGTACATTGTTGATATTTTAGGCTAATTAGGTTAATCTTTCTATTCTCGTGATTATTTTGATACATGAATGCACGAATCAAACCGACTTAACCGAGTACTCAGTAAATTATAGACCACTTCGAATCTTAGTTTTGGAGGTCTTTCATAAGAATGTTTATGAAAGAGTAGTCTTCTTACTAGGTTGGACTAGCTTGAGGTGGTAGTTAACATACGAAATCTTAGCTTTAGCTAAAAAATGAAATCTGATCCATGTTTTAATTTTTCAAGCTGAAGTAAAACCTACTGTATAATTAAATCATTTATGGGTAAGTTTACCATAGAAAATAAGGTTATTCTAAATATAATACGGAGTAGGAAATAGAGAGGGAGTACTTCATAGAACTTTTTATCCAAGTACTCCATAAAACTTTTTAATACGGAGTAGGAAATAATTGGTTATTCTAACCAATTTTAATACAATTCATGTATATCCAAGTACTTCATAAAACTTTTTATCAATACTTACATTGTTGAAGCAAGTTCAATTATTTGTTGAGGTATGATAAAATATACTCCACACAAAATTTGGTGAAGTTTAAGTATTCTTAAGTGTTTAATAAAGTATATGAAAGAATATAAAATATATGTATTTTTTTTTTATGGGAGATTTTGGTTAAAACTAAAAATTAGGTTGAATTTCATTCTAAAGGGGTTCAATTACTTATCATCGAATATAATGGGTTTGATTTCACAATTGAGCAAAGAGAGGGAGTTGTTTACCAATTTCGTGTCCATGGTAAAGAATGGAAATTGTTTGACAAATGTTGATGGTTATTCTCTGCTGGTGAAGTAAATCTAGTGTTGTAGATTGTTATGGATTTTGGTATCAACTCTACGCGAGTCTCATCCAATAATTTACGTTATATGCTTTTGAATTGAGTTTTTTTATGTACATTAAAGGTGGTAGGAAGTCCTACACCCCGCTCTCCACCACACAACATGTCTACAAGAATACAAGGGAAATGTAAACTATCTGATCTGACGGGCTTAAGAAACCCTTAAACTTTCAGATGAGACCCAGAGACTAAAAAAGCATGCCTTAGGCATGTTAACGTGTTTAAGCTAAACGCTCACCAAGGCAGCCTTTGTGAGCCTTTTCCTGAGGAGCGCCTCAGCGAGGGCACTAGCCAAAACACCTCAGTGCATCTTGTAGATAGGTGTAACTATCATAATGCACTACAGTGCAATTTTCTTATTATTTCCTTCTACTTCTTTTATCATTCCTTTTTCTTTGCCACCTTATCCCTAGCTTTTATCCGTTTACATGTGACCTCTTTTTATAATCTAAACAAATGTTTATTGCATACGGCAAATGAATAGAGTTGACAAACTAAGAACAGACCCTGTATGCTAGTAATCCGAACCTTGGAGTTATAACCTTTTTACATCAATACAAGACATATTTTGGTTAAATCAAAATGTGATAAACTCTATTGCTGATCCTGCAATGTGCTCAGCATGAGCTTCAACCAAATAACGTTCTTTTTTAAGATCCGATTATGTCATGGGCTTTTATAACACACTATGCATTCAAGAGCTAGGTGCATATTTTGAGATTGATAGAGGATGTCTCATTGAAAAGTGAGATTGCATTGCTGCACTTCCCAAACCCTCAGACTGGCATTACTTGCTTGAAGGAATTATGATATAATTCTGACTTTAAGTCTGGAATAAGTCTAAAGAGTGAACTAATGATTAAAGTGTATCTGATATGTTTTAGTTTATTACTGTCCATAGTAGCTGCGAGCAGTGAAATAACTTGTTTCAAAATAGTTGAACTTCTATCTATATTGTGTCTGGCTATCATTATCAACTATTTAGTCAACACAGAATATTGAACAGTTTCTTTTAAACTAAGGGAGGCTAGTTTTTGGTCTTGAGATTGGAAGTGGCATTATTTTGTTACTCTGAGTTAATATAAGGAGATGAAATTTTTGGGGCTTCGGTATTGGTTGTAGGTTGTAGGTTGATTGTTGATACTGTGCTTGTTGTGGAGTAATTAGTAGGGTGTAGTTTCTTGCTGTGATTGGGAACCGGATCTAATTTGTGATATGTAGGATTAAGCTTTGCACTTTGATCTTTAAAGATGTTGTGTCGTCTTATCAGTGAATACGATAGGTTGGACAAATTTGACTACGATAGACTCTCGTAAATTTGATTATAATAGGTTTTCCCAGGTTACTTGTTGATAGCTTGTGTGCCATGAGGTACTTAGTTGTTTATCTTTGCTTTTGTGTGTCTTGGAGATGCAATAAATGATGTTGAAAGTTTAGTAGTTTATGTATAAAGGGGATTATAAATATAGGGAATGTCTAGTCTCATTGCTCCCTGTAGTCAGCTAGAAAAAGTATGAAATCATTGTGTTTTATGGAGATTGTGGTTATTTTACCACCTTATTGTCAGCAAAATAGTTATGTGCACATATTTTTGTCCTGGATGGATAACTAATTTTTCTTCTCTTGTAGCTTTTTCCGCTTTATATGTAAGAAATCAGTAATCAAACATTCAAACCTGACAATTGGCATCTGGTTTTCATTGTCTTTCAGGTCCATAACTTATCCTACCTTTTATGGTAGGTTTTATAGCACATTACAAATGATGTGTAGTGGTCTTGTATCTGCTGAATGAATGAGTTAATACCTTCAATATGCTTCTTAATGGAACTTCCGGGTAGATGGTTGACAAATCAGTCTTAATGAAATTCTGCGATACCCTGTCTTATTTTCGAGTTAAGAACTGACATTATAATTTGGTTCAAGGACTAAGGAGCTCTTTGGCTAGGGGTGTAAAGAAAGGGAAAGGGGATGAAGATTAATCATTCCCTTTGGAAAGGGAAAGGGAAAGGGAATGAAAATTAATCATTCCCTTTGTGGTTGTTTTACCATTTTCCCATTACCTTTCCCCCTTCTTTACCCCCAAAATCCTCTACATCCATTCCCCCCACACCCCCAAGGGTTTCCCATTCCTTTCCCCACCAACCCAACCAACCACAAATACACACCAACTTTCCCCTCCACCACCAACGCCAAAGACCACCTGCCATTCCCACCTATCAGAACCGCCCCTAGTCAGCTGCGGGCAACGCAAACCCTGTCGCCGGCACCCCTACCAGACTCATGTCGGACCTCCCCCCACCCCAATTTGAAACCCTTAGCCCCACCCCCATAATGCCACTCACACCCTAAAAAAACCCTCCCCCACCCACGAAAACACTAGAGCAGGGATTTCAGGGGTGGGGGAGGATTTTTTAGGTGGGGTGGGGGTGGGGCTAAGAGTTTCAAATTGGACTGAAGGTGGTTCTCTGGCAAAAGTTGGTTCAGGTGGGGCACTGCGACAGAGCGTGAGGTTAGTGGTAGGGGAGATCATGGATGGGTATTGGTGGTTCACTATTTCCTTCCATGGGTGTAACCAAACAGTTTTTAACTAGGGGGGAGCCCTTTCCTTTCCCTTCTAACCCTTTCCCTTTCTTTTACCAAATACCCCTTAAATAATACCGCTCCGTTTGATACTTCACTTTTGCTGGTGGAGCGGAGATTTAGGTGAAACTTATGCAAGCACGTTTAGGGAATTTTGAGCAAGTGGATTACTACTGAACCATATGAAAACAGAGAATTTTGAGCACATCTGATTGTTTCCGATAAGATAAGGGCATTCGGCCATTTGACCTGGCAAATACTTCTCAAAAAACGAAACATATACAAGCAAGTGTAACTGCTTAAAAAAACGCATACAGTCAAATCAACTGCTAGAAGTAATGATGTTATGTATCATCATTTTGTTACATGCCTAAAGCAAATTCTGTATATGTTTCCACGGATATGTAAATGTCTGACTGCTCTGTTGCACGTTCAAAGCAATTGTTTTAAGCCTTTGTTTGGATGAAGGATATGGAGGGAAAGGGAGTGATGCAATAACCCTTTTTTTTTGGTTAGGAATAAGGTTTGAGAGGAATGGAGGGGGAGAGAAATGGAGGCATCATCCTTCGACAAACTTAATCAAAATCCCTCCAACATAGGAACGTTTGAAAGGAAAAATTTCCTGTGCCCATTCTGGTTTTAGCTTTTTGCCTATTGTTACTGCACTTTCATTTATTGTTACACCATTTACATCAACCACCTGCGTTTGATCTCATCCTCTTTTACATAGAGGATTTAATCTCATGTGTTTAATTTTGTCTTTCTGTATAATATGATCGTTCTCAAATGATTCTCAGCATACTTAAATAAATTCGAACCTATATTACAAGTGAATTATCTTCTGTCTTCTGTAAGTTTTCTCAACAGTGCCAGATTTCAGGTGAGCGGTTCTCAGAAATTGTGGGCAGTCCATATTATATGGCTCCAGAAGTGCTCAAGCGTAGCTATGGGCCAGAAATTGATATATGGAGTGCGGGTGTTATTCTGTATATATTATTGTGTGGTGTTCCACCTTTTTGGGCAGGTAATTGGCTAATGACTCACCTTATGAAAATTTTCTTGCAATGTGAATGAAGCGAGTTATCTTTATTGGCACTTTTGCGATCCTCGGCAATTATGCAGTACCATGAATGAATCACGTGTCTCTACTTTTATTGCACTGACCTTTGACATTTCCTTAGAATTTACCGGCTCTCTGAATTGATTTTCATGCACTTTTCTTTGCAGAATCCGAGCAAGGGGTGGCACAGGCAATTCTGCGTGGCGTAATTGACTTCAAGCGAGATCCATGGCCTAACATTTCTGAGAGCGCAAAGAGTTTGGTTAGACAAATGCTTGAGGCTGACCCTAAGAAAAGATTAACAGCAAAACAAGTACTTGGTAAATATAGCTGCTCTCTGTGCTTTTTTTTGTTGGTTATTATTTTGTTTATATAACATATTGATTCTGATCAACTGTTTCAACTTGGTATGATCTTATTGTGTGTGGCGCCTTGGCTAGACCTATGTTTCTTTTCATTTTGCTGACATAATCTTCACTTTCTAAGAATTTCTCTTCGTATTAGATTATATTAAGATAGAAGGGGAGCCTTGGCGCACCGGTTAAGGTGTTGCTTTGTGACCGTGAGGTCACGGGTTCAAGTCCTGGGAGCGGCCTCTTGCCAAAATGGCAAGGGAAGGCTTGCCCCCATTACACCCTTGTGGTGGGACCCTTCCCCGGACCCTCGCCTAGCGGGGACGCCATCGTGCACCGGGCTGCCCTTTTTTTTTTTTTATTAGATTATATTAAGATGAATGATAGGGGACTAATTTAATGATGAATATCGGTGTGATTTACATTTTTTTTTTCCGCCTTATCGACAATTATCTTACACATACGTTTAATAAACCCCTTCTTTTTACGTTTATTGTAGCTTGTCGGGTCAAAACATTGCATTGCCATTATTAGCAGATTACTACCTAACTTCTGAAATGTTTTTTTCTAACCACTAACATTGTGGGAATATTTAAAAAAAAATGTTAAGATGTCTAAAAATGTTTATTATTCTATTTAGGCATTACATATCACTTTTGAGCCTCTGGGTGGTGAAGTTGTGTCCCAGAAAAATTTGAGAAACATTTTGAGTCAAAGATATGCTTTGAAAATAGGCGAAAAAAATCTGGCCTTTTGGAGGGACACATATCTTGTCTTTCTTCATTAATGGATGATGCAAGGGAAAGGCACCGACAGATAAGCTTCTTTAATAAAAAGGTAGGAGAAGCCGTAGACATTTAAATAAAATGAATATTTTCTTGGAATTCCTCGGAAAAATTTGTAACCCTCTCTCTCTCTCTCTCTCTCTCTCTCTCTCTCTCTCTCTCTCTTCGGTGGAGGAGTAAGAGAAGAGTGATGGTGATTGAGGGGACGGGGTAAAACTTCGACTTAGAGATGGCAAACTTATAGAAGAAGCCAATGGACGAGTGAACAAACTAATTGAAGAATTGAAGTATTTGTCCTTTAACAGAAGTCCCCATAAGGGTATGACTGAATGAAGGAGACACGTGTAGAAAGTGAGTTAT
Source organism: Silene uniflora (assembly GCA_018983105.1). NCBI lineage: Eukaryota > Viridiplantae > Streptophyta > Magnoliopsida > Caryophyllales > Caryophyllaceae > Silene > Silene uniflora. Next base: position 12,679 of record JAGPOY010004099.1, on the reverse strand, counting down.
GAACTTTTTGTCATAACTCATATAAGGTCATCTCTCAAGCATAAGGGCCTCAAAAGGTTGCGTGTGTGGTTTGAGAGTTTCTAAGCTATGGTAAGTCACAAAGAGTTTTTGCGCAACTGAAAGTTCTTCATGAGTGGGTCAAATTTATTGTCAAGTTCATGTATTAGCATAGCTGGAGGAATATACTTATGGTTCACAATGATTTTTCTTTTACAGTTGTGGCCTGTGGGGAGTGTGTACCATTGTTTATTTTTTACTCTAACTAGACCGGATAATTCTTAAAAGTCACAACTAATTTGGTCTATAGTACATCTGGACATCTTAAACTAGAGTTCATGGTATGTGCAAATAATAGTACACTCTGGATGGGCTCGAAATTGTCAATGGCCAGGCTATCAAGAAAAGAGGCTGGATTGAGATTCTTAGCATTACCGTCAATCTAAGTGGCTTAAAGCCTTAAGCAAGAAATGATTGCTTTGTGCCTCACTATGTCCACCAAGTCTGAAAGATGTTCATAAGTCGTGACACCGTGAATTTTTGACCAGTGTAGATATTTCGACAGAATAGCCAACACTAGAGTTATGTTGTCACTTAAACTAAATAATTATTTTAAATGCACTGAGGTATGAGAAAGGTAACTTGTTCCCGACACACTGTTTCCCTTCCGCTCGTCTCATATTTACATATGCTGTGATTCGAAATTCAACTAGTATCAACATTATTCCGAATACAAGTTCATGATTTTTAGTTTCCCTACCCATTTTCTGGAATCTTATTTTCTGTGCATAGCAATCAGAAAATAATTATGCTTATTGCTTGACATTGATCTCTTGGGTTCTTTCTTATTGCAACAAAACAGTGGTGGCGATTTTGGATATTTATCTTTCACATGCTTGTAGGTTTTATTTGTGGGTCTTTCTTATCTTTCTAGACTAGTGGGTGTGGTAGAATGTTGCAATCCCATGCTTGGAAAGGTGGGACTTGTCATTTTTTTGGACATGATATTCTTCATGGACATGATATTCTTCAAATGACTAAAGTGAATATAAGGTTACTGTTTAAATTACTGAATGTGCATTATACCTTTGTTAAACTGTAGTCGGAGGTGTTTTCAACTGATCAATGGTGAGAAGTGTAATGACTTTCTGTTAATTATAAATCTGCTATTTTGTGAGCCTTGTACCAAGTATTATTTTTTTAATTCTCCTCGTTGAAAATTTGCACGTCTGCTAAACAGAGATGGTTGTATCAGTTTGTTGGCTGCGTTTATATTCTGCTAATGGAACATGCATTTTTTTCGATGATGTACAGAGCATTCTTGGATACAGAATGCCAAAAAGGCTCCAAATGTTCCTCTTGGAGATGTTGTGAAATCGAGGCTCAAGCAATTTGCCTTGATGAACAGATTCAAGCGGAAAGCTTTGAGGGTTGGTTAGCTGTTTCCCTACTTTCGTGGGTTTTCTTGTCATTAGTTTTTTTTCGTATTTCACAGCTTAAGTGACAAATGTAGGTTATCACTGAATTTTTGTCTGCGGAAGAAGTCGAAGATATTAAGGAGTTGTTCAAGAAGATAGACACCGATGATGATGGAGTTGTTTCAGTTGAAGAACTGAAAGCTGGGCTTTTGAAGTTTGGATCCTTGCTTGCGGAGTCTGAAGTACCGATGCTTATTGAAGCTGTAAGTTAACTTGTTACCTACTCTCTCCCACTTTCATATACGGAGTAGATTGTTAGTTCGTTCTTGTCTTAGTTCTTAGTTCTTATCATCAACTGTATCCACCAATTTTCTTCACTAACTGTCACAACTTGGGGAAATTCATTTTTATAATGGCCACAGGTTGACACATATGGGAAAGGAACTCTGGACTATGGAGAGTTTGTTGCAGTTTCGCTCCATTTACATCGAATGGCCAATGATGAGCACCTTCGAAAAGCCTTCTCCTACTTTGATAAAGATGCCAATGGTTATATTGAACCAGAGGAGTTACAGGATGCCTTGATGGAAGATGGGCTGGATGATTGTGCTAATGTAGCCAATGACATCTTTCAAGAGGTGGACACTGACAAGGTAAGACAAATCAACCTCAGTCAATCCTCTTTATTGGTGTTTTGCAAATGCGTGCCTAAACAAAATTTATACGGTTCAGGATGGGAAGATAAGCTACGACGAGTTTGTGGCAATGATGAAAACTGGAACCGATTGGAGAAAAGCATCTCGACATTATTCAAGAGGCAGATTTAATAACCTCAGTTTAAAGCTTATGAAGGATGGTTCTTTGAACTTAGGGGCCGAATTAACAGTTTGAATTTGTGTTAAACCCCTTCTATATGGCCGAGTGTTCATTTTGCATATATCCAACACAATTTCTTTAATCATGGTATTGATTTTAGGGGCTAATGATATGATTTAGTCTGTGTTGCGGCCAATCCCGAGGTATGTTTGTGACATTAATCAATCAATAGCGAGATTTGTACCACTTTAGTATGGATTGTGTAATTGTTGTTGGTGAAGAGTAAATGGGGTTCTCATACTCTGCACTCTGCAGTTGGGTGATACTATAGTTTAGGACCACATAAGCATAAACTAAGCCTTCTAATTACCAAAAATGAATGGTCAAAGATACCTGAGGACCAAACTAGAATATTACTATAAGAGGTAATGTGGGTAAATGCCCTGATTTACCCTTTACTTTTACAAGGCTCCTTTAATACATATGAGAACTCTGTGTGTGCATTGTGCAGTAGGCAGTATACAAATTTGGACTATGACAATTGGCATCCAATGTTTTTTCTTTTTCGGTTCAATGAGCGCACTATGTCGCATGTGGGAATCGAACCCCCAAGAAGATAAATGTGGTTCAACTAAGTTAATCATTATTAGTGATATGGCCAGGTGTCAATACTCCTTCAAAAGAGGTCATTTGATTCAAAGACGTGAAATGAATTGGAACATGATGATATCAGAGATGTATAAATTTGAAATCTTTGACCAGTTTGAAATATAAAGTTAAAAATTTGAGAAAAGAGTCGTCTATGAGATCAGAGGGGGATCAGGGGTGGATTTTGAACGCATGTATCTCATTTCATTCTAAAATGGTCCAACTAAACAAGAAAACAAAAACACTTGGCCAAAGACCCATATATATTTTGTTCGAAACACATATTTAGTCAAACATGAATTGCATTATGTTTGTTAACTAAAGCTCCTTTAAGCATTAAACGAAAATTACTAACCCCAACTAACCAAAACCCGAAAAAGATGCGGTCCCAAACAATCCGACCTAAGATGATCTGCATCCTAAATGGATCTCGAGAACTTATTATATGTGAAAAGTTGGCGCCGTATCGTTATCCTACTCTAATTTAACTCAAAATATATCCACCCATAAGAATTGAAAATTACCCAAGCACCCAATCCTGCAACCCAATTCCCAAATAAATCGTTTGCCCTCTCTAACTATAACCTAACAACGGCAGTTAATGTAAGGGAAGTGTAAAAGGAGGCGACTGAAATCAAGCAAGCATGGCAACCCTAAAACCTTCGACTCCTTTTGTACTATCGCCACCGTTTTCATGTCAAAATATTAGGTCTCCTTTTGTACAGATTCCTTCTACTTTGACAGCGATTCCTAGCTTTCGATGCAGGGCATCACGTCCTATCGCTGAAAATGCAATTGTCGTGGCTGATCGGCTTGACAACCCTGCATCACCCTGGCTAATGCTTCCGTCTGAGGTCGATGAGACCACGGGTGAAACACTAGACTGCTTCTACAGCCTTGCTGATGACAAAATTTTGAGGCTTAACCGAAAAAAGAGCCTAAAAGTTCCTGACACCGCAAAGTGCATTGCCTCCACCATGGGCTGGTTGGGGTTCGTCGACACCAAAGACTGCTCCGTGTACCTGTCCAACCCCTTTCTAAACGATGTTGTAGAACTGCCCTCGTTGGCGACTCTACCGTCTGCCTTGGCAGTTCAACGAGACCCTAAGACGAATGAGATCCTTAAATTCAAGGTGCGTAGCACAGATTATGACACCATTTGGGGCAGCCACGATCACGATCACTACCATATGGTAGAGCCTGAATACATGGCTTGGCATATCTCTCACTTGGCACTTTCGAGATCTGACCCCCGTGCTTGTGACACTCTTGTCATGGCCATCCAGGGGGACTGTGTTAGACGCCTCGCTTACTGTCCCATTTCTCGACAGTTCGCTCAGGATACTTGTTTTGACAGGTTAGATTCAGACTTTGATCCTAATTGTTGGACGGGTCTACAGGAAGACTACTATCCGGGTAAGCCCTACAACCAGGTGGTGTACGATGATTGTCGGAATCTGTTCTATACCATGTTTGAGAACCTTGGGATCCAGGCATATGACCTTGTACGAGACAGGGGCCGAAGGTCTAAGATGGTGTTTGATTTTTCCGAAAAGCACCTTGAACGGGAGCTCAAGGAGGCATTTGACCAACAAGGCTATGAGGCCTTGAAGGCCTTGGGGAAACGGTGGA
>JAGPOY010004098.1:0-12329 GCA_018983105.1 Silene uniflora | reverse complement strand
GATCACCGCCATCCGTATGACAGTAACGTCAAACTTATCTAGCAAGCCAACCGTTACTGATAAACGTGGATCAACTGATAATAATACAATAGTATGCCCTTGTGTTCCTCTAAGAGATTCAATAAGTCAGTGCACTAACTGTAGAGGACACCAGCCCCAACAAGCTCCCACTTGTCCGTACAAGTGTATGTGCAATGACGTTATCACACTACATGTGGAGGACACAAGCTCCAACAAGTCCTTTGTGGGGGAAAGAACTTCTTGTAAAACGCTAAAGCTAGCGTAGTCCAATCAGTAATCCCCGCTGCAGTTCGGTCCAAATCACCCAACCATTCTCGAGCATTTTCAGTTAAGGAAAAAGGAAACAACACTTCCTTAATCCGGTCCGGAGTGACTCCCTTCGTGGCAGGTGTCGAGGAACAGTAATCCGCGAACCTTTCCATATGCTTGCGTGGATCTTCACCCGGAACGCCACGGTATTGATTTTTCTCGACCATAGTGATGTAGGATGGTCATAGATCGAATGTACTTCCATCTTCACCCGTGGACAATTTGAAACCTTTCGGAATAAATTCCGCCGTAGGCTCCGAATGACTCGCAATGTTTGGCATCTTGACTGGGACAAGAACTTCAACTACAATAGGATCTTCTTCGTTAGAAACCTCGTTGTCAGAAGTACTCAAGCCTTCCTCCTGACGAATTCTTGCTAATTCTCTTTTCTTGCGTAGGAAGGTACGTTCAGGTTCTGGATCGGCCTCAACCAATTCTCCCTTACTAGACCAGCGCATACACAACTAAAAAGCTAATTAGTAAGAACGGTCTTAAGGAATTTAGAATTCCTTAAGACAAAGACAGAAAAATAAAACAAAAATAAAAATAAATTGCCCCCCGGCAACGGCGCCAAAATTTGATGTCATTCGTTTAAACACCAAAGATAAAAACCTAAGAACTACTAACTAGAAGCTAGTGGTAAATAGGGTCAATCCCACAGAGAGGCAGACTATTTCTATTTAAGCGATTTTTCTGTAAGTCACAATAATTGCGGGGTTTGAAATTGTATATCTAAACTAGAGATTAAGAGAGAATTAAAACTAAAATAAATCAGAAGAGAAGGGAGCATGCGAAGGAATTCGGTCCACCGTGTATCAACAGTCTAGGGTAAATTAGGTCGGTCAGTTCGTTGGTAGGAAGGACTGGGTTGTCACCTTTCAGTCCTTAAACCCGACTATATCTTTCGATCTAAAGTCGTCCTAAGGTCAATCTTACTTAACTTTCATCCTCAAAAGATTTTACTTATTATAGTTAAACAAGTCTTACCCTACCAATCTTTCGATCTAGGTCGGGGATTAACTACACGTACGGTCTCCTGCGTGCACTCATTCAACCGAAACAACAATTGGTTTATTTAACTGTAATTCCTACCTAAAACTGCCCTAACATATTATACCCTAGCATGCATCTACACGTTTTTCCTCATCCTCGCATACTAGAGAATTAGCTACGCATACTAAATCTAATAACGAAAACGATTGAAGTAAGCATGCTAAACATAATAATAAAAGAATAAGAAGTTAAAGGAAAGAGGAATACAATCTCGTGCAATCCGGCGTGAAGAACGTAGGATTCCAGCGTCGAACGTAAAACGTAAAGAGAAAGAAAAGAAAAGGAAAGAAGAACGATAAAAGATTAATAAGAATTTAGGGTAAAAGGTTCACGTCTGATCATGGTGGTCTAAATCTGAAGACTTGTCATGCTTTTATAGTAAAGCATGTACGTCTTTTATTACAATATGGACTTTCCTAACGTAGCTAACCCTAATAATCTCTCGATCGAGCACTTAAGGTTCTCGATCGAGGCATTTATCTCCAGCAGTCTTCTCGAACGAAGAGTGAGGCTTCTCGTTCGAGGCCTTCTCCTTGCAGCTTCCTCGATCGAACGCAGGACAGTTCGATCGAGACCTCCTTCTTCTCGAGTCCTCTCAATCGAGCACAGGACAGCTCGATCGAGGCTTTCTGCTCTTCCAGTCTACTTGGTCCTCGTCGATTTGGTCTTCGTTTGGTCGATGACGGGTTCCATAGCTTGAGTATCTTCTTTTGTGCGTCCATCTCTTGAAATGCATCTTTTAGGCCAGAAACGCTTGGTTTTGGCTACATTCCCGCTTATAGCTGCAAAATAGCAATACAAACGCAAAGTAGTCTATTTGGGGCATAAAGTGATATAAAACCACTTATAAATATAGAAATACGTGCCAAAAAGGGACTGTAAAAGTCTATATAAAATGCACGTATCAGTACGTAGAAAGTTGTATCCGATGTAGAAATAATAATTAAGAAGGTTAGAGACTCGTGCTGATAACGTGTTGTGAAATAAAGAGAATAATGAGAAGAGAAAGTAGAGAGGTAATCAGATGTGTGTATTATTATGAGATCAATGTCTCTATTTATATACATACAGGGGATGGAATAATACAATATAATAATATATACAAGAGATCTTGGTTTCCAAGAAAGAGTTTTCCTGAGACTCTGAGAGACTTAAGATTCTAGAGAGTTCTAGAGATAATGGATATCCACTTAGATATTATTTCATAACATATTAGAATTAGGGTGTAGATGATGGAGAGATAGAATATGAAAAGAAGTGAACGGCGGAGCAGTGGAGGATAATCGTTGCACAATAATGCGAAGCGGAAGAGAGACAAAGAAAGGTATAAGAAAGGTTGCAGTATTCTATTAGAATTAGGGTTAGAGTTAACAAATTAGAAAGGGTGTTAGGCGGGAAATCGTTGCACAGGAATGTGACACGTGTACAGTCAAGTCAAATACTTAGTGGTTCCTCTATTATACTTTTATATAGATAGATAGATTTATATAGATAGATAGATAGAAGATAGATATGGAGGAGTATATGGCTCTTTGATTCTTTTGTATAATACACATATTCTCTTGTCATTTCTCATTCTTTCCTTTGTAAAATAAAAATAGGAAATACAAAACCCATCTTGTTCCTCTCTTGTGTCGTGGCTATCATGGATCCCAAGACCATTATTGTTCCTAATTTTTCTTCCTCTAATTCATCATCCTTTCATCCTTAGTTCAAGAGTAAGACTAATTACTCTTCAATTCCTCTTTTAATTTACTTTTATATGGTTTTCACCATATAATTATATTCTTTTTGTAGGTTACAAAGGAGATCCATAGAAGGACGAATATATTGTTGATTCGGATCACAATTTAAGCTAACGCATGATGGCTGACTCGACATTTCGTTACGTTTATGAGTAGTTGCATGTATTATATTTGTTTTAATCTTTTATATGATGTTAAGAATGAAATCGTATATTTTTCTTATTGCGATTATTATTTCGATCGATCGCCTTAAAATTTCAGCACTTTGCCAAATCTGTCTGTCGTCTTGTACAATTTATTTCTCCATTTTAAAGTGTTCTTCATCGAAATGTTAAAAAGAGACTCACGTTTAGGGCTGAACAAAAAGTGGCCCGCACCGGCAAACCGGACCGACCCGGACCAGCCGGTCCGGTCCGGTCCGGTCTCCGGGTCACAAAAAATATGGTGACCGGTCTCCGGTCCGGTCCGGTCCGGTCCACACTAAAAAGTAAAACTCAATTTGCCTTGTAAAATAGTACCGGTCCGGTCTGTCCGGTCCCCGGTCCTAAGATAAGTCCCCTCCTAACCGGTCTGTCCGGTCCCCGGTCCTAAGATAAGTGGTGATCCGGTCCACGGGTTTATCTAGTCCGGTCCGATCCGGTCCGTTTTTGGACCGTTGAACACCCCTAGTCATGTTTATTTCAAGTCTAGAGTCTACCTGTAAAATTTCATAATTTTCTTACGTGTGGTTTATTCACAATAAAATGTTAATCAACAGCGCGTTGAAATACTCGCGTAACGGGCGGTAGCTCAAAGAATGATTCGTAAAACTATTTTATACTTTGAAACTATTCTGGGACTTTTTCGTACATAAACTTTGGAGACTTTAAATGATGTTAGAATTTTACTTTGCCAAAAAATGTTTTGTTAAACCCGTTTTATGAAGCGATACATTTTGTGCGACGATTTCAGTCAGACTTTAAATCTCAGTTTAAAACCCTTCTTAAATTATTCATTTGGAAAATGTTTGTTTCACAAAGATTGTATAGAAGAGTCATAGGGATCCAACCCAATTGACCTTGCATCATTTCAATTTTTCTGGAATTACTTATGATTTTTATACCAGGGCTGTTCGGTTTTTCGAAAATCTGTAAACTTGGTTTGTTAATGTTTTTGACTATTTCGATCCTATGTCTTTTCCAATTGATTTTAAATTATATTTTAATTATCTCCTTATAAATGTTTAGGACATTTTATATAATGAATTAGGATATATGTCTCCAGGACTATTAATAGCTATTTTGATATAATACTTAGTTTAACGGTTTACAATTTCGAATAATTACCGTTTTATAAAGTTTCCATGTTTAGAAAGTTTTCTTTTAAAGAATTTGGATATTGAATACTATTTGAATTGGGTTTGAATAATTTATAGAATAAGTAAGGTGTAAGGATTAGAATAATAAGCTTAGGTATCTTGGACATGTTTTAAAGGTAGCCTCTGATCCGGATACTTATTTGTTATATTTGGACATGCTTTAAAGGTAGCCTCTGAGCCGAATACTTATTTGTTATATTTGGACATGCTTTAAAGGTAACCTCTGAGCCTAATACTTATTTGTTATATTTGGACATGCTTTAAAGGTAGCCTCTGAGCCGAATACTTATGTGTTGTGTCTTGGACATGCTTTAGAGGTAGCCTCTGAGCCTGACACATTAGTGTCGAACGTTGGATATGCTTTAAATGCAGCCTCGGAGCCAAGTACTTGGATTTATTTACAACTCTTTGTTTTCGAAGTTAATTTCCATAAGAGGAACTGAGATGTTGGTTTATTTGGTTTACTATATCTTTGTGAATAATGAGTTACATTTGTTATTTATCATGTCTTCATATATATGTTGATCTATTAATGTTTTAAGTTTTCAATTACTTTGATATATTAGCATTGCTTATTCAGCTTGATGAAATGTGGCTAGGAGAACGCCTGAGTTACCCCCCACTGATTGGGGCTGTTATGTATATAACATGACAGGTGTTGGTTTTTGCCGGGATTCAAGTGAGAGCTAGCGAGTAGATCCTACTCTTTTATTTTATTTCTGTTGGATTTGTTAAACACTTTCGAGGTTTTAATTTTTAGCCCTTTTTAGCAAAAGTGGTGTAATTCCCCGTAATTTCATAAGTCTTTATACGAATAATTTACGTAATTCGAATAATTAAATAATTAATTAATGGTATTTTATAATGGTAATTGCAAATAAGACGGGAAAGGTAAATTAAATGGTAAGAAGGGAAGTATTGGGCCGTGTGCCATGGCTTAAGGCCGGGTAAATAATTCAAGTAAAGACGGGTTGATTAGTTACTGAGTCGGGAATTAGTTAAGTAAAGTATTTCCTAATTAGAATAAGAGCGGGTTTCCTAATCTGGGTCGGAAACAATTTAACCCAGACTATATAAGGGACCTAGAAACCCTACACAAACGAGATCTCGACCTAAGGAGCTGTGGAGAAGAAATAAGCTTTGACGTAAGATTTACACAACTCGATATTGACATTCACAAGAAAGGTAAGACCGTCTCATGTACACTCTTTATACCGCTTTATCTCTTGACCTAGTCTATCATAGGACGAACCAAGGGCACCGCTGTGACCGTGGTACACCAGGGAGTGACAAGGACCCACCTTTGACCACCGTTGACCGTCGGGTGTGGGGTATTCGAAGGGGTTTTTTTACGTGGTGGTTGTGGGGTTGTCTTACCCGTTAAATGTGTTGATTTGAGCGCCCATATTCAATCTTGACGGACCTGGGTCGGGTTGGGTTGTTACCTAGTGGTAAGTCGACCTATTTGGTGGTGATGGGGTGGTCATGGGCGGTGGTTTGCGCGATGGTTGACGGGTTTAACATAAAACAGGGGACGGCCGTGTTTGTTGCTTATTCGGGTTATTCTGACCCTTATTTGGACCCGACTTGACTTGGGTATGGATGGATTAGTATCTGGTGGTTGGGTCGTCCTCGTGGTTGTGTATGGATGGCTGAACGTGGCTGTTTCTGGTGGTGTTTTCTGGAAACACGCGAAACAGGTGAAGAGGGGATTGTTTGTGAGACCGTCTTAAGACGATCGTGGTGACCGTGATTTTGACCTACTGGGGGTAAAGGAACTATCTTTGGGACCGCCATGCAACAGTGGTGTCAGTGGTGGTGGCCGGAGGTAGTGAGTGTGTCTGTGGTGGCGGCTGGATGGTGGTGTTGTCGTGGTGGCAGAGAGGGGGAGGGTATCGTGTTGGTTATACATGAGGTTTTTGGTGCTAGTGGTTGTCGTGGTGGCTGACTCGGTAGGGTCTTGGGCAGATGGTGGGGCTCACCGTGGCAGGGGATGGTGGACCACGGTGAGGTAGGGACCTGATGGCCATGGCATGTTGTAAGGAGCCGTTCTTCTAGCCGCATAAGACCTCAAAATTGTGCGCGCGGTCCTTTCACTTCGAGTCCTTAGATTTCTTTCTTGCACTTATGTATTTTCATTTCTGTTTGTAGTTTCATTTAGTACTCCAAGACTACTTCCTGCGTGTCGAATCTTGGAGTCTCGTTTTTAGTTTACGTTATGTTTTTAGGCTGTTAGAAAACGTATCGTTATTTTGCACAACCAATGTTTCCTGCTACCAGGATGTAAATATCAAATTTCCCTCTTTAGGGAGTACTAGTGAATGAAAATCTACTTCCTACCTTGTGCCTTCGTATTGCTTGCTGTTGCTTAGTTGTGAACCACTCTTTGCCTTCACTTAACTAACAAGCCGTGTTTCGGGGATCGACATTAGGATCCCGAACACACCCGAGACCGATTACGAACGCCTAGTGTTTGACAAACACTAGTGCTTGACGCTCTCGGTGCATTCTTGTCGAGTGTAGCCGAGACCCCGAGTATCGTGCTAGTGAGTGATCCTTCACTATTAGTTCGAAGTGCCTTGTCGCTTACATCTTGCCTTGATTCTGGCAAGGGTGCGCGCCATAATCCGGCTAAAGTATCGGACCGTGACACATGGGTTAATTGACCGAGAACAAGACTCGAGTGGTATGGTCTGGTGGGTTTAGCTGTAAGACGGATTTGCTAAGTATCGTAATGTTTATAATTTATTAATAATAAATCGTAAATATAAATAAGAATAATGTAATTAATAAATTAATTAATAATTACCTTTAGGTGACGGTATTGAAGTGGATTGCTAGTTCGTGTTGAGCTGCTTTATTGGATTGTTGCTGTGAAGGTAGGATAATCCTACTCAGTCTCGTGTTTAATTGATAATTGTGTTATTGGAAGTTGAAATACGCATGATTATTATTGTACGTGTTTGGGCATAATTTGCATGCCCGGCCCACTAGCATTGACCCAACGGTGAAGGAAGAAAGGAGCCAAATGCCCATCAACGGAGGAGGACGAACAAACTATGGACTGAGCAAGCAGGACTCTGCGCCCTAAGGCCCGGCAAGCATTAAGCAGCCCGCCAAGGGCTCGGTATTACTCGTGGAGGCGCCTCGAGGAAACTTGGAGGGAAAGCTAACTAAACCCTATTAGGGTTTGGTCTCTATATAAGGAGATAAGGAGGGAACGTGAAGACTCATTCAATGACACACACATACACACACGAAACCCTAGCAATTGTACTAGCAATAGTTAATCCTCTCGCTCATTGTACTCGTCCTCGTTAAAAGCTAGTGCAATCTTTGGAAGGTGTCGTCCTTCCCGCGGTCGTTTCCCACATTAGGTTTTACGCGTCACCAAAGGCCTCGTGTTGCTCATTATTTCATTTTGTTTATATACAATTGTCCATCGAATAACGCATAAGACCTCTTTGACCTAAAACACCAAAAATAACCAAAACAGTTTGGCGCCCACCGTGGGGCATAGTGGTTGTCATCGTTATTCAAACAAGCTTAGCAATGGAGAAAAACATCCAAACTTCGCCAGCAACCGGATCTGGAGGATTCCAGGTCAACACGACGAAAGGAACGGCAACGGGGTCTGGGCAGAAAGATACCAAAATCTTAACCCCAGTCCCGCAGCCGAAGAGCAGTGGAGGAGGCCATCAGCAGAAAACTCCTCCACCCCCGAACGCTGCTCAAACTCTACTCGACGGCATGGAGGAATTGACTAAAGTAGTCAAGGACATACGGGAAAGGCAAGACAGGTCAGACAATAGAGCTGTATTGAGAGATCTGGACCTCAGGGCAGAGCTGGACCTGGTAAGGCAACAGGCTCGCTTCGCAGCAGATAAAGGGAAAGGCCTAGCCACAGCAGATGAAGGATACCAGGTCAGAACTGTCCCTTCTGAATTGGTGACCAGGCTGGATCTGAAGGGAACCACAATGGATGGAAAGATAACCCCTCGAGGGTTAGGGTATCTCAGCAATTGGCAGTCAGCAGGCGATACAACGCCGATGTCAGGTAACCTCGTTGTTAGTCATCCTATTTTGCCTAACAGCAACTCTAGTGCAGGTCAGGTGCCCCAGGTAATCAGGGAGCAACCCGGGATACAGGAGCAATGGCTCTCAAGGATGACGACGGTAGCCAGTCCGTACAACGGTTATCCAAGCGTAGAAGCACCAGTAGCAGGAGGATGGACCCCAGGAATGCCAGGAGGCAGCAGTCAGGGAAGCCAACCAGTAGGCGGCTTAACCATGCAGCATTACTTGGAGTTGAAGGAAATGATGAGCAGGGTCCCAGGGATGCCGCCTCCACTCGAGAAGGCTGCGCTCGACAGCTATGTCGACTCCCCATTCATAGACGCGATATCCGTGGTCCCCATGCCAAAGGGATTCTCCAACTCGAATATGACACTCTTTGATGGAAAGGCTGACCCGTTTGATCATGTGAGTCAATATAAACAGAAGATGATGACGGTGACAGCAGTAGCGCACGTAAAGGAGGCGTGCATGTGTAAAGGGTTCGGGTCCATGCTGTCAGGGTCGGCGCTGAGATGGTTCGTTGGACTTCCCAATAGATCAATCTCGACATTTGCGGGCTTGGTAAACGCGTTTACACAACAGTTTGCCAGCAGCGCCAAAGCGCAGAAGCACGCCGGAGACCTGTATAGAATGACCCAGGGCCCTGACGAGTCCGTAGCAGATTACACAACCAGGTTCCTCAATGAGAAGGTGGAAGTGCGAGATTGCGATCCGACGACAGCCATAGAGGCATACAGAAGAGGACTCCATTGCGATTCCAAACTCTATGAGGAACTGACCATGAATCCTCCTCCAGACTTTGCCGCAGTCCAGCGTCAGGCACGAGGAGCGATCAGGTTGGAGGAAGATTTGGAGATACGGGTCAAGTTAGAAGCCCAGAAGACATCGAAGCAACAGAAGGAAGAAAAGTCTAGCAGAAAGCAACCTACAGAGAAGTGGGAGAGTCGATACTCGCCATATGGGCAAGGCATCAACAGAGTAGATAACCGAGAAGACAAGACGCAGTGGCCGGCTATCACTGAATACGGGTTCACAACAGGATTTGCAGGAATCTTCAAAGCCTTGAAGGACATGAAGGACTTGGTGAGATGGCCAAGGCCTCCGGTGGAGCAGCAGTCCTGGAGAAAGGACAACAAGAAGAAATGCGAGTTCCATCGCGACTTCGGACACACCATTGAAGATTGCTGGGTCCTGAAGAAGGAAGTCAAACGATTGTACGATGAGGTGGCACTAAACCACCTATTACCACGTGGGGGCAAGCAGGAGAAGGTAGATTCCAATAGGCAGACTAAGCCACCCCCACCACCTGGAAATACCAAAATTATCAACGTGATAACAGGCGGTTCAGAGCTAAGTGGCTTGACATACTCAGCAGCCAAGAGGCATGCCACGCAGTCTAAGGGCGACAGACCTGAATCATCTTGCAGGGTCGAGCATAGCGACTCGCCGCCCATTATCTTCGATGAAACAGACATGCAGAGCAACCAGGAGCCCCACGATACCCTCATCATCACACTGTCAATGGCTAACTGTACGGTGAAAAGAATCCTGGTAGATACAGGAAGCTCGGTCAACCTGATTATGCTTAAGACGCTGCAAAACATGGGACTTACCGAGAAAGACTTGAGGAAGAAATCCATTCCACTGGTAGGTTTCAGTGGAGAAACAACCAACTCATTAGGGGAGATCACTATCTCCACCTGTGCAGGAGGCGTCAACAAGCAGGTCAACTACCTCGTCATTGACGGCCCCTCCACCTACAATGTCATTCTTGGAAGACCATGGCTGCACCTGATGAAAGCAGTCCCCTCCACGTACCACCAGTGCGTAAAGTTCCCTACGCCATGGGGAGCAGAGGAGATACGAGGAGATCGGGAGGAAGCAAGAAACTGCTATCAGAAAGCGTTGAAGTGTACAGCTAGCCCGCCGGCATAGCAATTACAGAAACAGCTTGTCCAGGACGAATATGTGGAACCTCCAGCCGAGGAGCTAGATCAAATCAATCTGGACATGCTGCATCCAGAAAGAATAGTGTTGATAGGAGCAGAGTGTACAGGCGAAGTCAGAAAACAGCTAATTGAGTTCTTGAGAGACAACATGGACTGCTTTGCTTGGTCTCACGATGATATGGTGGGAATAGATCCGTCGATCATAACCCACAAGTTGAGCGTGGACCCAGCATGCAAGCCCATCCAGCAAAGGAGGAGGAAATTCGCAGCTGAAAGGAACGAAGTGATTAACCAGGAAGTAGACAACTTGCTGGCAGCAAACAAGATCCGAGAGGTGAAGTATCCAGAGTGGTTGTCTAATGTCGTGGTGGTGCCCAAAAAGAACGGGAAATGGAGGGTGTGTGTGTGGACTTTATTGACCTCAACAGGGCGTGTCCAAAAGACCCCTTTCCCCTCCCACATATAGACGCCATGGTAGACGCCACAGCAGGACACCAGATGCTGACATTCTTGGACGCATGAAGTGGATACAACCAGATCAAGATGGATCCAGCAGACCAGGAGAAGACAGCATTCATGTCTGAGAGAGGCATATACTGCTACAACGTCATGCCATTCGGCCTGAAGAATGCAGGATCCACCTACCAAAGGCTAGTGAACAGAATGTTCAAAGTGCAAATCGGGAAGACAATGGAGGTGTACATCGACGATATGGTAGTCAAATCAAAGCTGTCAAAAGATCACATGCAACATTTGGAAGAAACTTTCAGCACACTTAGAGAGTACAGGATGAAGCTTAACCCGTCCAAGTGCACCTTTGGAGTATCCTCCGGGAAGTTCTTGGGCTACATCGTGACTCAGAGAGGGATAGAAGCCAGCATCGAGCAGATCAAGGCAGTACTACAGCTGGAGTCACCCCAGAAGCCTAAAGACGTGCAGCGGCTAGCAGGAAAGGTGGCAGCACTCAGTCGATTTATCTCTAGATCCTCAGACAAGTGCAGATTATTCTACGACATACTAAGGAAGAGCCAGAAGTTCGAATGGAGTCAGGAGCATGAGCAAGCATTCAGGGAACTGAAACATTATCTCAGTACCCCTCCATTACTGTCAAAGCCGGAGCCCGGAGAACCCTTGTTCCTATATCTAGCAGTAATGGAGGTAGCGAGGAGGAGAAAGAGCAGCGCCCAGTTTACTACGTAAGCAAGTCTCTGCTTCCTGCAGAGACCAGGTACACACCTCTGGAAAAATTAGTACTCGCACTCGTAGTAGCATCTCGTAAGCTTTGCCCTTACTTCGAATCGCATATAGTGCACGTAGTAACTAGCTATCCCCTGAAATCTATCATGAGAAAGCCTGAGCTATCAGGAAGAATGTCTAAGTGGTCGGTACACCTTAGGGGATTTGATATTGTTTACGACCCTAGAACGGCAATTAAGTCACAGGCGCTGGCAGATTTCGTCTCAGATTTCAGCAAACTAGCCCAAGGTCTGGCAGATAGTGAGATGCTGACCCTAGATCTAGGAAGGGGGGATGAAACTTGGAAGATCCACGTAGATGGTGTAACACCCCGACCCAAATCGGGTCGGGAGCGGTTACTTATGATAGCTCACCAGGCAGTGTACATGGCCCACAAATCAACACGGGTCCTTTATAGCGCATTTTGTCCTCACTCATACGCATCCCGGGAAGCTTCCCAGGAGGTCACCCATCCTAAGACTACTCCCAGCCAAGCACGCTTAACTGTGGAGTTCTTATGCATGGATAACCATAAAAGAAAGTGCACTTTGTTGATATGAGTAGTACTTACAATCCCTTTAA
>JAGPOY010004097.1:5680-18009 GCA_018983105.1 Silene uniflora | reverse complement strand
AATCATTGAATTTGTGACTAGTTTGGAATTTAAAAGAGGACAAATTTTGTAGTAGAGCTAATCATTCTATATGTTATATATTTTCACCTTTCATTTGAATAATATACATACTCTGCAATTCAGAAAAATGATGTCTTGGTTCTTACTTATGGTTCAGCTGTTGTCGGTCCTAAGAATAGCAGTTGGCTTCAATATCTCCAAGCCTAATTGTGTAAATCAGTGCGGCCATGTTAAGATTCCATACCCATTTGGCATTGGTGCCAATTGTTACTATAACCGATCATACGAAATCACCTGCAATACGTCGTCTGTTTCCCCAAAACCATTCTTACAACAGCTCAATCTTGAGGTGCTAGATATCCAATGGCCAAGAATAGATCTACTGGGGCATTTGGGGGGATATGACGAGGACGGTGACAGCCAATTGCTTACAGTATCCCTGCCCCGTCCAAATCTCTGTGGGGGTTCTAGCACCAAGAAAATTTATAGCCATGACTTGAAAGGTAGTCCATATCGATTCTCGTTACAGCAAAATTTTTTTAGGGTGGAGGGTTGTGGAAGCAGTGCTACAATAAAGCAACGAAACGGGAAAATCCTTGCTGTGTGTGGTGTTTCAGCTTGTGGCGGTTATGCTTTTGACAGCGATGTTTTGAGTTGCAGCGGTGTTAGATGCTGCCAAACCTCTTTGGAACTTAATAGCCACACGACATGGGAATCTGCTCTTGATTTTTATGAGATTGATGTTAGTTTGGGTCAATCAACGAATTCTATGTCTTGCAATGCATCAGTAGCAGCCTTGGTGTTCTATGACGGTAGAGTGCCTTTGCA
The DNA here is from genome assembly GCA_018983105.1 of Silene uniflora. Taxonomy (NCBI): domain Eukaryota; kingdom Viridiplantae; phylum Streptophyta; class Magnoliopsida; order Caryophyllales; family Caryophyllaceae; genus Silene; species Silene uniflora. Next base: position 17,181 of record JAGPOY010004097.1, on the reverse strand, counting down.
TGGGCCATTATCAACTTTGGCAATGATTCCTACTATGTTACGATGGAAGGCTGCATCTCTTCCTCTACCGTGTCATGAGGGTTACCCATGCGTGTGTCCATTTCCTTATGAAGGATACCCCTATCTTCCCAATGGATGCCAAGGTGAGAACTAATATTATATCCATTCCAATTTACTTTTGTTGTTTCAATTTTCACTAAGCCGAATCTTGTAATTTCATTATGTGTGTTTTGAAATGGATTGAGATAAATTTCTACGTTAATATCAGACACCCCCTTAACCTGGGCGTGAGGCTTTAAGACCGCTAACTTAATGTTTATTAGGGTCTCCTTGGATATACAAGCATAACATTTAGGAAAAATTATAACTTACCAGTTACCACCATGTATTCTCCGTATTTTGTAACTTACCACCATATATTTTGATTTTTACAACTTACCACCACATTTTAGCGTATATATCCGAATTCTCACCGTATTTTATTTCCGACCTTAATTTTTGTTAATCCCCGACTTATTTAAGTGAATTAACCTATAAATGACCAAAGTACCCTTATTCTAACACACTCCATAACACCAACTACATCTTAAATCTAAACCAAAGACAAAGAGAATGAAATTCGGGGAAGTGACAAATAAACCTCATACGTTTGCCACTACGTGCAAATTAGCCTCATAACTTTCAACATGTGCATATTAACCCCATGCCTTTAACTGTTGTGCAAATTAGCCCCAATTAATTTATTTGGCTGATATTTAATATATTATTCTGTTTTTTTTTTTCATTTGGTTTTCCCATTTAATTAAAAATTGGTATTTAGACTAATCTACCCTTCCCACCCTTTACCAATTACCATTAATCATTAAGAGACCCAAATCAACTTTCTTCTCGGCTACAACATACCTTCAATACAAACACCTATTACTATCACCCTTCACAGTCCACAACCCACTACACCACAACCACCTTACATGCCTCCACCACCACCCAGATCCGCTCTAGGTCGAGGCCACATAACGCTCATCCCCGTTGAATCCGACACGCCACACAAAACACCGCCTCCCTATCTAATGTTTCAGTGTCGGGGAGGGTAAATTATGGGTTATTGGAGTTAGGAATTGTTTATGTTGCTGGGTGAGTTTCAATTAGGTGGTACAATGGTCACTGGTAGAGTGATAATTTTTTGGTCGTTGATGGCGATTTTGATCGGAGGGGATGTGGTAGTGTTGTTGTTAGTAGAGGGTAAAACCGACTTTTAATAAATTGTTAACAATTTATGTGATTGTATAACATTAATTAATTATGCTAATACAATTTTCATATTTAAATAATACAAAAAAATTATAATAGAATTGATTTGCACTATAAGATAAACTTGCGGGGTTAATATGCACAGTTATGGGGCTAATTTGCACATAGTAGCAAACGTATAGGGTTTATTTGCCACTTCCCCGAAATTAAAACACCCAAAAGAATCAAAATCAAGCAAAATACCAAATTGAATTATCTTTTAGTTTGAAGAAATGAAAATCTGACAATCAAACATCAAATAATTTACTTAAACTCCGCCATCTTCTTTGATTTCTTTCTCACTCACTCTCTCTCTCTCTCTCTCTCACACACACACACACACACACCATCACCATCACCATCACCGAAACGTCTCTCGCCACCGCCACTTCACCACTCGCCCCACAATCTCATCACCAGCGCCATCTCACTGCACCTCTAACTCGACCACAACCAAAATTAAAGAAGCTCTCAAGTGAAACCGCTGTGACCGAGAAAACAATCTTAAGCAAAAATTTGCCACCACCATCGCCCCTAGTCCCTACCCACGAAATCCCCTTCTCCACCCACGAAAACCCTATATCTAAAGTTTTTTGTAGGTGGAGGAGAAGGTTCCATGGGTTAAGGATGATGATCCATAAAAATCGATTGCGGTGCCGCGAATGTAATCGGTGTTGCGTTAGATAGAGCCGCCAAGGGTAGATGATGGAGGAGTGGTTCGGCCGTTTAGTGTTCTGTTTGTTTTGATTTGATTTCGAATATCTTTGATTGTTTCGCTTTTGATTTTGATTTGGGTTTATCATTGATGGTTTTGTAGGGGTGTGCAAAATCCGGTCCGGTCCGGAAAATTGGACCGGTCCGGGCCGGAATCTAGCGGACCGGAACCGGAATTTAAAATTCCGGTCCAGTCACCGGTCCACTATTTTTGAGGATTCCGGTTTCCGGTCCGGTCCGGCCCGGAAAGACCGGAATTATTTTCATTTATTAAATTTCCTTAAAATATTTATTAAAAATACATTGTAAACCGGTCTAACCGGTCCAATCCGGTCCAACCGGTCCGGATATTTGGACCGGAATTTGAAAAAGTGGCTATATAAAATTAATTTCGGTCCAACCGGTCCGGTCCGGTCCTAAACCGGGATCTTTCCGGTCCGGTCCTGGTCCGGAATTTTTATAATCCGGTCCGGTCCCGGTCCGAGATTTTTTATGATTTCGGTTCCGGTCCGGTTTTGGACCGGTGGCCAGCCCTAGTTTTGTTCCTGTGTTTGATTTTGATTTTCATTTGGAGACTCGAAAGTAAGTTTGGGGAAGATAATTATAGGGGTATTATGGTCACGAATAACGTTATTCACTTAAAAAAGTCGGGAATTAAGAAAAATGAAGGCCGAGAGTGAAATACGGTGGGAATTCGGATATATACGATAAAAGACGGTGGTAAGTTGAAAACCATTATTTCAATACTGCTTTCATTTATTAGAAATAGCTTAGCTACCTGTCAAAAAAGAAAAGAAAAAAGATATAGGTTAGCTGGGTTTTGCACTTACAAGAAAAGCACTAAGTTTGTACGCAAGAGTTTAGTGAGTCATAAAAATACTTGTGAGTTTAAGAGTGTTATTGTTATTGTTATTGTTATTGTAATTGGTGTGTTTCCAATTTTATTAAGATATAATTAAATTTTTTGTAAGAAGTACAATTTTTTATTATCGTCTACTCTGGTTACATACGAGTAATATTGACCATTACGCTTCTGTATAAATTCACTCTGATTCTCTACATTTGACATCAAAGCAAGTAAGGCGGAGTGTTATATCACAAATTCACATTTGTGACGGGTATATCCGTCGCAAGCTTGCGACGGGTCAAGTACTCTGAATATTGATCCGGGATCAATATTAATTTAGAGTACTGCACAGTTCGCGAGGGATCAAGCTTATTTGCTTGAGCCGCGTACTCTATAAGAAATCATAATGTTAAAGTCGTTTTCTTAGGAGCAAAAAAGTGCGGATCTAATCTAATAGTAGTATTTTTGTTGTGAAAGTTCTTGCTTTAAAAGAAGTCATTTTAGCAGCTAAATATTTAGGAATTTCATTGTGGAATGTGATAATTTATACTTCCTCCATTCAACTCCACTCTACCTATTTCATTTTTCTGCACTATTCACAATTGTGTGTTTAATTTTGATTTTCTCTCGATACATAAGTGAAAATATATTCATGTGCGATCTTATTTGATTCGTCATTACGAATACATCAAAAATATCTAACTTTTATAATTTTTGCAAATACGTAGCTAACGATATTTAACGCGTAAAACACGCGTTGACAAACGTGAAAAAAGAAAGTGGTAGAGTGGAGTTGAATGGAGGAAGTATGTGATTAAATCAATTCGTAGTACTTGGCAAATTCCTTTGGGAATTTCTAGTTTTATTAAGAATGTCAAATTAGACTTTTATTTCTTCAATGAAGTGTTAAACATTGTTTTCGTGAAACTAACAAGATTGCTGGCTTTATGGCTTATATTGGACATTCATGTTCAACTCTTTCGAGGTGAAGTGTGAATCTCATATGATTTACTCTGTGTCAATTGGCTCACCGCCTCTCGTTTCTTTTGTCTAGTGCCCGTGTTCTCCTTTTTGGCTCCTTACAAAGCCACCCAAAAATAAATACTAGACTACTACTAACTAGTAGAGTAGTATTTACAATACACAAATTCTCATTTGTGACGGACAAAATCCGTCACAAGCTTGTGACGTGAGACATAAAGGCAAGTGAGAGGGGTAAGTGGGAAAGCTTGTGAGAGGTCACAAGCTTGTGACCGTCACAAGCAAGACGGACTGTTTACAATATGAGGTCTCCTTTGTTTCAAGTTTGGCGAGAATTGTCCCAACTGAAACCGTATTTAATAAAGTCCTAATATTATTGTTGTTTTTGTAACATGAGTTACATGACCACATTTTGAACTGACAACAAATTATTATTTTTCTAGTAATGCAAGCATGTCAGAAGTGCAAAACCCGCTGCGGATTCCGCTACAATGGTACAGGAGATTTTAGCTACTATTATTGCAAGAACCAACACCCGCATATTTTTAGTTTTTTTGATTTTCCAAACATAAATCAATCAATCAAATTAAATACTATATATTAATTCCAGAAACCAAAGGACTTCTATGCAATTAAATAAATCTATAAAACTTAATTATATTATATAGTTTTTAATCACTAGTGCTGTGTGACGAACCTGAACAAGGTACTTCAATGTAAATATTATATAGTTTTGATTAAAAGTATAAATTTAGAAAATATTAGAATATGGCGATTTTCCTTAAAGTATATATAAGTATATGTTATATTTTGGAAACTATTAAAATTAAGTAAATCAATTCAGATTTCCAAAAAATATAATATATTCCATAATTCATTAGATTTCTAATTTAATTAGTAAATAATAATTATTACTCTTAAATAATATTCTAATCTAATATTTCAAATTTATTTAACCACCATGTGAGTAGTAAAGGCATCAATAATAGCAACGGGAGTAGTGAAAGTCATGGTAGCAGCAACGGGAGTAGTAAAATTAACAATAGTAAATAGGGGAGTAGTGAAAGAAAAATAATACCGGTGGGAGAAATGAAAGTAATAGTAGTAACAATACATGTAGTGAAAGTCACAGTAGGAACAACAGAGAGAATATTAAAAATTAATTAACAATTCGATTTTAAAAAATTATTAGTTTATTTAAATATATGAGTATGATAAAACTAACGGGTTAACCGTAAAAATAGTATGAGTAGTTATACAAATAATAGTAACCGAAGAAGTAGTGCATATAATAGTAGTATTAACATGGGATGTAGTGAAAGTAATCATATTAACAGCGGGAGAGGTGAACGTGTAGACGGGCACCCAACATCGGGAGAGGTGAAGCAAATTTAGCGAATCATATTTCATACAAAATAAATTTTAAATGATAAATAAAAGTAGCCCGGGCGTAGCCGGACACCCAACCTAGTAAATATAAATATTAGACTACTACTAATTAGTATTTACAATATGAGGTCTCTTGTATTTCGAGTTTGGGGAGAATTATCCCAATAAGAATTGTATATAAGAAAGTCCTAATATTAGGATAGTCTCCTGACAAGTGGAATTATTGTTGTTTTTGTAACATGAGTTACATGATCACATTTTGAACTGACAACAATTTATTATTTTTCTAGTAAGGCAAGCATGTCAGAAGTGCAAAACACGTTGCAAACCCACCAGCTACAATGCTACGGGAGATTTAATTTACTTTCATTGCAAGAAGCATTTACTGTTGAGGCGAGCTTCTTTTCTTGGTATGTACTCCGTACATCGGATATTACCGATTAGCCAATATGCTTTGCTATACTCTATATGTAGGTTGAAAAATGTTTGTGACACACTACTTTTAGACTAGCAGCCAAGTACCCCATCAGCTCCAAATTCCCCCAATACAAAATGTCTGCTTTTCTTAGTCGTGTTTATGCTTTTGCTGTGATATTTTCAGCTTTCTTCATTGGCGCGGGAGTTGTGTTGTTGGCCCTAGCTTCCTATTGGCTTTACAAATTTGTGAAGCGGAGAAGAGAGATTAAGCAAAAAGCCAAGCACTTCAAGCGAAATGGTGGACTACTACTGGAACATCAAATGTCTTCTGATGAGGGCGTTGTCGAGACGACCAAAGTTTTTACTGTCACTGAGCTAGAGAAAGCTACCGACTATTTCAATGACAACAGAATACTCGGCCAAGGAGGCCAGGGAATGGTGTACAAAGGGATGTTAATGGATGGAAAGATTGTGGCCATTAAGACGTCGAACAGGGTGGATGAGTGCCAGGTGGAACAGTTTATCAATGAAATGGTAATTCTTTCTCGGATCAACCATCGAAATGTGGTCAAATTACTAGGATGTTGTTTAGAGACGGAAGTCCCTATCCTTGTCTATGAGTTCATCCCAAATGGAACTCTTTATGAGCTTATACATGATCAAGGTCAAGAATTCCATCTGAATTGGAAAATGCGATTACAAATTGCAGCGGAATCAGCTGGAGCAGTCGCATATCTGCATTCATCTTCATCTACTCCTATTTACCACAGAGACATAAAGTCAACCAATATACTTCTAGATGAGAAGTATCGAGCAAAAGTTTCAGATTTTGGGACCTCTAAGGCCATTAACATCGATCAAACTCACGTGACTACTGTTGTTCTAGGAACATATGGGTATTTGGATCCGGAGTACTTTCAGTCAAATCAATTCACGGAGAAAAGTGACGTTTATAGCTTTGGCGTAGTCCTAGTAGAGCTCATAACAGGCAAGAAACCGATATACCCCACGGGAAATGGAGGATGGATTACCCTGGCTACTGAGTTCCTTACAGAGATGGAAGAGGCTCATGTGTTAGATATGCTAGATGCCCGAATTATAAACGAGGGTAAGGAAGATGAGTTTATGGCTATTGCTGAAATTGCCAGGAAATGCCTGAATATGAACGGGAAACAACGACCTACTATGAAGGAAATTGCAGTCTACTTGGACGAGATTAGATCCTCACACATTCCTAATATAAGAGAACTCGGACATGTAAACAGTAATCAAGGTGAAACAGAAGTGATATATGCAGATGGCCGTTCTTTTGGTAATAGCATGTTTTCTTCAGAAGATGATCCTCCAGCTCGCTCTATCGAGGTTCAACCGCCCATGGATACAGAGTACTTCACTGCGAACTAGTTTGATCAAGTAATGTGGTATTGCGATAATATTCTGCAATGTATATTATACTATGGAGTACTTCTTAAGATGGGCATGTGTTGCGAATTGTGACGGACTTCATAGTTCATAACAATTGCCCGCTGTTCTTAATGTCGGAATTGTCGTCTAGGGGTGTGTCGTGTGGAATCGTAATCGGGTGTTGGTGCGACGACGTATATCTGCTACTGTAAATGCTCAGCTGTTTGAATTGAGATGTCCATTGTGTAATATTGATGTTCTTGATACGTTACGGTCTCATACAATTGTTTTTGCACAACACTTAAACTATTCCACTAGTATGTTGAAGGTTTTATCTTTAAATTACTTCAATAATTCGTACGGAATATATGCTAACTAGTTTAGAACCCGTGCAAATTGCACGGATATGTATAGATGCATTACATAATTTCATGTGTAGACATTATAATATAAATTTAAATTCGGTAATAATCATGTTTTTTTCAGTTATGATATGATTTTGTTAATATTTGTCCACTGAAAGAAAGTATTTAAAGAGCAAACATTTTTATGAAATTGCGGACTTTGGGTATTTTACTATCCACTAATATCTTCGACCAAAGCAAATTAGATAGGTTTTAATCTACATCTATCAATGAGTGTTAGTTCAATGGTATTTTTCATGTTCAATTGTTAATATACAAAATACTTTGAAAATCTTTTATCTCGGCCTATCGGATAACAATAATAAGACGGTGTTTAGATTTGTCAAACTCGATTGTGTAGCTTGCCATTGGATCACCTAGTTTTTTCCAAAGTGTAGTAAACAGTTTTTGACCCCATGTAACAGAATATGTTAGAAATTTTCTTTGAGATATTTTTATCTAAAGTTTTTCTAACGTGTGCCCAAAAGGCACATGTTAAATGTTAATTAGATAAACATTTGCCATAATATCTCATTGAGAAATTGAGATATGAACTCATAATTACCGTACTTAGAAAATTATAAAAGTTGAAAATACATATTCGTTACTCAGAGACAACTAATTCAATTAGCATAGTACGTTTATCATTGCAAGTCGAGTCTACTGGACCTTTACCATTAAGTTCGATCACCAATAACATCTATGTCGACATATCTATTGTTAGATTATGAAGGAGAAATTTTCGGGACATACTATATAAAATTACTAAGAATAGACATATCAACTAAGTACTTGTATCAAGATTATTGAGTAATATAGTAAATGATGCAAACTCCACGGAATGATCGGGAATAATGACATCAATGGTGGGACTAAAAATAGTTTTGCAGTAAAAACTATTTTATATGGATGTTTGGTGATTCGATAATCTCCCGAGTTTTATCTATTACGGATTAGGACACAAATATTAAACGGTATATATGCTACATATTTTTTTTATCATGGAAGTACGTACCGTATAATATGAATTATTTGTTCTTAGTTCTCTTTCAGAATATTAAAGACATATATGACGCATATTTTTAAATTATGGTTGATGTCTATTTGATAGCCTTTTTTTTTATTATGAATAACTATTTTTAATATAAATAATTTATCTTGTATTAACAGATCTCTACAATTTAGTATATTTCCTTTGTATATTGAAACGTTTTAATAAGTTTTATTGTTATAGAAGATTGATTTTTAAATTTTAACAAAGTTAATTTGATGGGAGTATATGAAATATTCTCTTAAATAAGATCTCTACTTTTTTTTAGGTGAATCAAAAGATTGAGATTATGTCATATATAATAATGTTCAAAGAGCGAGATACAATCTTCTATGTATATAATAATGTTCAAAGAGTATTAATGTGACCGTTAACAAAATCAAGGGCCATAGTGAACCGTAATAACCTGTCTCGAACCGAAACTGACCCAACATGATCTGTGATAACTTGACATGCTTATGATAGGATAACAAAATAGTTTAATATGACCCGATGAAAATCAAATTATCCTTTATCTTAATTATTAAAATCAAAAAAACAAATAAAATGGAAATATTTCATTCTAATGTTTTGGCTTGACATTTTCCCTTCGTAACCTTGTTTTTAACTTTTTCCTTGATGGTGTTCCTCAGATTTGGTTTATGAAGAAATTGTAAGTTATTTACATGTTTTGTAAAGAAAAACCTAAAGCCTTTTTCCTGACGAAATAAAGAAAAATAATTGTGAAATATTTTGATTTTTCTTTGTAAGAAAATGACAACTATATTTTTTTTAAACACATATAAAATCAAAATTTATGTCTTTTAAGTTAGGGGTACCTTATGCAATGATAAAAACGCCAGCAGTAAAGTACTACAATGTATAAAATTCCAAACTTAACTGGAAAAAAAAACATATCAATGTATCTTGAACTGCTTTAATCCTGTCCATAACTGACCGAATAACTGAATTTTCATCTTTACTTGATAAATTCAATAATACAAATCTATTTTATGAAATACTCTCCCTCTTATATATTTTATCCCTACTCACGATAACACCTCCACACGCACAGTAAAGTGTCTGTCTCTAAAACTGAATAAAAGTTTTCCGTTAAGTAAAAAATATGGAGTTAACGTAAAATAAAAACACACTCTAGAAAGCACCTCAATAGAAAACCATAAATACCTCAAAATGAATTTAGACAACTATGAAAAAAGTGTGAAATTAATAACCCTAAATCAAATACTCTTAATCTATTAGCAAAAGAGACCGTTAGATTATAAATTCAATCAATAGACAGAAAGAGTTTAAAGAAAAAAAGTACGGATATGAAATACAATGGCTGAAAGAAGACATTAAAAACCGAACTGGGATGGCTAGTTTATAGGATTTATAATGAAAACGATTGTCGAAAATCTAATGCGGAGTAGCTATTAACGTAAACATTATTTTTATTTCATTAAATTTTCTCATTCAAAGCATATTTCATATAGTTGTATTGTAGGCAACAATATTGTAAATATGTAAACAACTTATACAATAGTAAATATGCAAGAAAAGTCTTCTTAAAAAGTGAGCGGGAAAATTTTGCATAGAATGTTGCCACGTGTATAGTGGTTTCTCTATTAAACTTATATATAGATAGATAGATATAGATATATAGATAGATTGGCGGCCATCCCACATAAAATGTCATCCAACGTAGAACTACTCGAGTTTTGCCCACTCGACCTCAACGAGAGAGTGCTCCATCGGACCTTAAAAGTCATGTATGTCTTTTAGGGTAAAGGTACCGTTGACGATTCATTATAAAACGTCGACCCTGTTTTGCAACTCAATTTTGTTTTTCTAAGTTTGTTGTTTGGAAGAGAATAGAGTACAGAGAGAGAGAGCATGGATAGTGATGGTCTTTTTTAAAAAAAAAACTTCGACGATTCGTTATAAAACAATGTTAGCCTTTTCACCTTTTTTGCTTTTTCACCAAATCACCGTTAAAACTATCACTATGCTCTTACAACATTGACGATCCTCACCACTCCAACACCTGAAATGAAGAGTTCATGGGTTCAAGTACCGGAAGGGGGTGAATTTGGTACAATTTAAAAATTTCAACTTAGTCTTTATTAATTTAAAGTATTAATTTAAAGTAAGTTGATTCTCAATATGAACATCAAGTGGATACAATTTAAAAGAGTATCACAATGTTTTGAATAAATTGCTAAAGTCTGAAAATAACAACGGTCCTGACTATTGTTGGTTCGTCTTAGCAAATGAAGTACAAGAATGAATGTGACAGTATTCAGGACTGTTACTAAAGAAAGAAGCAAATGAAGTACGAGTATTAAAATGCAGTGCAAATTAAAGTGAAGAGAGATCAACAAACGGTTTTTGTTCGTTTTATTAATAGTTTTGTGATCTACTCCGACAACAATAAAAAGACCAACAACGTACTTCAGTTGCGACAAGATTCAAATACTACTCTGTCTAAGAACTCGACACTCTAACTTGGAATGTTTATAAGATCAAGTTTCTTCAAACTAATTCACAAGAGAATTGTGAAGGACAACTTATAAGATCAAATGATTTTAAGTAAGAGAGTATAATACTTAAAGGCAACAGTAGTTATGACTATAACACTTGAAGACTTTAAAAGTTTTTGCAAAAATAAAAAGTTTTGAACTTAAAAACAATTTTGCAAACTTTAAATGAAATATCCGAAAAGTCTTAGTTATGAGCAATCTTCTAAGAAGAAAAAGAGGATTTGTATATTTCCTTAGGGCACTAGCAATATAAGGTTTGTCAAAGGTTTGTAAGATGACATGTCCTCTATTTTCCAGGTTTGTCGACAAACCTTTTATTGCTAGACATAGGTGTAGAGGTTTGTAGTTAAGAAGAGTTACTAGATTGTATGTTGGTTTGTAGAGAGAGGGTGTGAGAGGATGAAATGATGAATAATAATGTGGGCCATGTTATGAACCTTGAGAAGATTTATCTATTGTTGGGATGAGGTTTGTAGGTAGAC
>JAGPOY010004096.1:0-12330 GCA_018983105.1 Silene uniflora | reverse complement strand
AAGCCGATATATACCCATTTCTATTTTCCATTAACGGCAATATTCTGTCCCCTATACTAGTGGCATCCGTGATTGTTCCTAGATTATTTCTAAGAGGTCAAGTTGATATGCTAAATAACAGCAGCATCACCTGATAACAACCAACGTAAAGAAGCAGGCCAATCACCGCCACAGCTGGAGCATCACCCAGGAAAGTGTAATAAGCTCCTAGCAGCATTAAAGATATCACCTGTCAAATCAACAGAAACTCACTTCAGGCTTAATAACATGAATTCAAGTTGATATGAACCTCGTATCAAATCACACCGCATTGCAGCCTCTTTATAAATTTCTTCTAAAGGCAATCTACTTACTAAGATCGTTCTTTGAGGTGGTACAGGATACACTTGTAGACCAGGAAAATGTATTCATTCCGTGACACTATCAGACCACATTTATTACCGACATAGAATTACTTGAAAGCACTAGTTCATAACGTATTTCTGATCAGAAGGAAATGGGAGAGATTACCATCCCAGATACACCACCAAGTAGTAATGGTCTTCTCCCAAGTTTATCAACAATCAATACAGCAACTCCAGTAGTTATCAGCTGAAAGAAGTTAATTTATGTCAATTAATTGGGGAAAATTAACCTGCAATACAGAATAAGAGATGATGTATGCAGGTTCTCAGACCTTTGAAAATCTACTGCCTCATCTGACGGGTTACTTAACTATTTACTCTAGTATATTCATTGATAATAGGAAGATTGCTCTACAAAATTTTCAGATGAGTTAGGTTCAATCTTTGACAGGGAGCTTGGAAAAGATCATACAATAGCACAAATATCCCTGCCTGAAGGCTAGACAATAAAAATTTACGAATGCCTTGCAAACTAACAGACTAACAAAAAAATCTGCAGCTAAATTTTAAACTATATGAACCTGTTTAAAACTTAAAAATCTACATTTAGCAAAATGTACTCAACAATTCAATGAGGCTAAAACCGCTGATTTATCTACAAGAAGAGGACGCTATGGTTTAAATCGTGAACGCTCAGACATAATGATACCTCTTTTACAAGTAGAGTGAGAGTGAGGGGAAGAATGGAAAACTGGAAATAAGTAGGGGTCTTGGTTCTAGACTTCTAGGCGACCACATAATTATAGAAAAAAGTGCTTCAACATCAGTATTCAAAAATCTACCTTAAACAATCCAAGAAGAATTGACACCCTCGTCGCATCAGCCGCAGCAGAAAATCCTGCACTCTGGTGAGTAATTGGTGATTAAATAAGGTTAATAAAAACTCCCATACGCGCCAGTACAAAATATATTACCTGCAAGATACTGCCAGCATAATACAACACGCTTGGTTGACCTGTTATCTGTTAAAAACATAAATTATTACATGCAACTAAGAATCCAAAATCTAAGTGAAAACGTATTGCAATCCACCAGAAATAATGGTACCTGCTGGAATAAGACTAAACCGCAACCAATAATCAGAGCCTTCAAATACTTTCCTCTAAACAGTTCAGCTGTGGTTACATTATCCAGTTCACCGGCCACAGAAAGTTCCGTAAGTATCTCATCCACTTGTTGAGGGGCAGTATCACTACTAGCCTGACCTCTAAGTTTGCACATGCAACAAATGGCAGTTTCTCTTAAGTCTTGCATGTTTCCTTTTCCTTGTATAGCACACAAAAGCAGCCATCTAGGCGTATCAGGCAGCCACCACATTCCAATTACCATTACAATGGCTATAGGAAAACTAGCTCCATACATATAGCGCCAACCAGCCACGACATTCACTAAGAGGCTTCCAATAGTATAACCAATCTGCAAAAGTAAACCAACAACTCAAGATTATAAAGAAGATATATAACTGAAAGATGGTAAGCACTTGACTAAGGCGTAAGATGCTAGATGCCGTCAGAAGCAGCCAAATGTTAAGATATTGGAAGTGGACACTTACAACCATGCCGATAACAATAAAGAACTCTTTCAGAGATATTAGCTGTCCTCGAATATGAGATGGTGCAGTCTCAGCTATGTACATTGGTGCGGCATGCATTGCCTAAAATGTAGAGGCAAAAGAATTAAACTATAGAACATTAATACTCGCCATACAAGAACAAAAAAATTTAAAAACAGATCCACTGATCTTTAGAAACGGGGGAACCGAACCATACAATCACAAGGCTCATACCAGTCCAATTCCTATGCCATAAATAAAACGGCCAATCACCATGAGCAAGTAGTTAGGAGCAACAGCTGTAACTAAAGCTCCAAGCAAATATATTATAGCAGCTGAAATCAACTCTTTCCTCCGGCCTACAAAATGTGTTCTTTATACCGTCAAATAATCCTTGAAGATTCAAGTAATTGACATAGAGAGCATAAGGATTAAAATTAACAGATATGCACCTAGGAAGTCGGCAACATTAAAGGCCAAGGCAGAACCTATGAGAGCCCCATACAATGATCCACTGCTCTGCAAAATGCAGGGTTGTTAAGCGTGAATCGGTGCACTACTCAGATAAAAAAAAAACCAGCCCAGCACCAGTAGAAACTAGGGAATGAGGTCACTTAGTAGTCATGACTCAGAGGAATAGACGAACTTACTATAAGACCGACTTCAACGGAACTCAAGTTGTACCATGAAGTTCCACTAAATGTAGCTGACTGCAACACAAAAGCAAATGTAGACTCAATTCAGTATACAGCAAAATAAACTAAAGTTAAGTTGCAATGCGTGACTATAGTTCGGAAAAGTGTAGCCAAAAAATGTGTCTGTAAAAATCATACCCCAATAGAAATAGTGGCACTAGAAGTGGCACCAATATCATAGCCATAGAGTAGACCTCCAAGAGCTGGAAATAGAAATCTGATGAAACACAAAACAGTTTATCAAAACCGCACAGTTAGTAGACAATCAAGCGGTGTTTTTAGTAAGTGGTCGTTTGGTTGCATGTAGGCAATGTGAATTGGAAAATGTCGTTTCGTTGCATATGGGAATTGAAATTCATGTAAGAAGCTCCAATTAGCGGCTAATTTAGAGGATATTACGGTATAATACTATAATTCAATATACTCCCTCCGTTCCAATCATTTGTTTACATTTGAATATTTGATCAAAATACTCTTCACACCGATAAAAGAAAATAAATGATTGAGGCGGGGGAGTAATATGCTGTATTAGGCTACCAATATTATAATACCATAACGTCCATAAGGTAACACGAGTCTTAATGTAAACAAATGATTGGAACGGAGGGTATATTTACTACTACGTATTTCATCCGTTATAGAGGAATTGTGTAATCCCTAGGAAGTTTCAATTAATGTGAATTGAACCTATTGAGATAACAAAATAACTCAAAAATTTTGCAATTCACGTGAATTGAATTGAATTTGAAACTCCCGTATATTTACGTGGGCAACCAAACAACCACTATAAGCCGAGATGATCAAAATGAAACAAAACAAGAAAAAAAAGGAAAAGGAAAAAAGCGGTTACGCAAAGATACAAGAAAGGAGAGAGTAAGCCTCGGGCGTAGAGTGAGATTCATTTAAGAGCGGTTCTTCTGCATCCTCCTATAAGAATAGCATTAACAATTCAGAATTACAATTCAGAGACCGATAATTCAGTGAAATGAAAACAAACAAGTTAATAAAAGGAAGAATACCTTAGCGGAATAAGAACGATGATCGACATGGGAGATGGCGGAAGCCATTAGAGAAAGTTTAATGAAGAAGAAAGGTGGGAGAGTAGCTAGGAAAAGAAAAGTAGCACAATTTTGTGTTTTAAGTCCCACTGTCAACTTAACTATTCTTGTCACTCAAAATGACCGCATTTTTTTTCAACAAGTGGATACATCTGTCTAATCCAGGGTAACTAGATAGAGATAGAGAGGGTACTTAGAACAAGTCCTTGCATATCTGTCTAATCCAACTATTTTTTTTGATATATCTGTCTTTAGTTAAGACGGTTCAAGTAGTATCCACTTGTAACGATAAGACAAAAAGGAAATGTTTTTGGAATGACAATCTCTTTGTCTTATCTATGCAAATAGATTATTATTTGACCTGTTCTAAACTCAAGACAGATAGCTCCGTATTAAACGAGAATTTGTGTTTTTTTGTACATAAGAGGGGTCCATCCAACTATTGTAGAGGGAGGTTAAAGTCATCTTGCTCACGTCTTCCTCAATTTCACATTCCTCCGTTAATTCCCCTCCTAATTCTATACCCCAAATTCTCGCTTAACACGGACACTATCCGTCTAAAGTTGTGGATTGATTCAGATATTATACCACTTGTGTATATAAAACAAATAAATTGATTTTTCCCTACTTATATAAACAAGTGCACTATTTAACCGTCTTAAACTTAAGACGGATAATGTCATCTTAATGAAGGCTTATTATTCTCTTAAATTAAACAAATGAATTGATTGTATGCTTGGTTGAAAAATCTAAAAATTCGGGATTGGAATTAGGGTTCATTTTTTCCGTAAATTCCAACTACTTAAAATTTGGATTTCTCAAATTTCGATCGTGACCTGCCTAATCCAAATACCTTTGAGATTGGAATTAAATTCTCCGTGTTCTTCCAAACACTATTGAAAGACCGTATCTCCCAAGTTTTAGTGCTTACGTAAACCAATTTGTGCCTATTTAGAGAGACAACACATACTCCTACAATTTTAGATTGAATCCTCAGCTACAAGTAAATTTGTTTAGGACTTCATCGGATGATAAGGAGGTACATATTGGTCATATACTTCCTCCTACTCAGGATAACTGTCTCATTTAATTAAAATACTCCACTCATATATTAATCAAATAGGAAGGAGTATATCATTATTTACTTTTACTTTTAGAACAAAGATCAATTATGATTATTGCATTGGATTACAGGTGGTCTAAATATAGGTGAATGGGATAAATTTACAAGCGAAGGGGCTGTAGACGCCTTTGAAAGCAATAATAATTTGAAAACCTGTTCCAAATTGACAAGGTAATAGGCGTGAAATGTGTGTTCATTACCTAACAGTCCCAACCCCCACCAAATGACCGTACGTAAATCAAACAACGTGGGCTATAATGGTTCATTCATTCCACATTACATCACCTCTACAAACACACAAATAATCGCCGCAAACATGCCGCGGACGTCGAATCAAAGAGCCTGGTAGAATATATCAGCAACAACCACCAGTCTACCACAATATTGCAACATCTCAGAAACCTGATGGCTGTTTCACCATTTATTCTAATCACATGTACCTGTATTTGTCCCAACTAAAATGATACTCCCAACTTTTTCGGGTGTTACGTCGAGCAGGGTAACAGAAACTCTCATCCGCTTACATTATACTCCTACCAAGTTACCACTTACCAACACATTTTTCTATTAGAAAGAGTTAACTTGCTCCATGTAACAGCTTCAAAATTTTATAAACAAAATCATTATTCAACAACGCGAAAGAAAAAAAAATGCATACAGATTAAAGAAAAAAATAATGTTCAAGATTTGTAAAAATTAAATCCAAATTTTTCCAATCAAAACGAGAGTGACAACTGTTACATAATTCCAATTGTTTCAGCAACAGCAATTCTTGTCAAACAAGACATTATTGAACGAACAAGGTGGCTCAGTTGGAAAATAACGCCACACCGATTTACAAGTTAACCCTTCTTGGGCTGCCACGATTCGTACCTGGTCCAATCCCTTTGACCGGGGTTAAGGGCGTGGCCTTTGGAATGGTAGATGTATTCATCACCCTCACCTGAGAAGTTCTCCTTGTGATCAACCCCATACCTACTTGGCTTGAGACTGAGAAGCTGCAGCAAATACAAGAATAAAAAGTCAGTTTAAACATTAGCCGCATCAGTACAGTACCAAGCAAAACATTATTCCAAGTTATAGAATAACCTCATCCCCTGTGCGATCAGTTATGTGGTGGAGCCAACCATGCCATTCAGGTGGAACCTGGGAAGCATTATAGCGATTCTTGCTTGCATACTCCACCCACCTGTGCCTTCCTACCAAAGTATTCAATAAACAGAAACTCAGGCATCTTGCTTAATGCAAACTTCCACAAACATTTTGTCATTTGTTGCAGGCATCAGACTAAATATTTTGACATTTTTACTGCCTAGGAAACACTTGTTTCATAGAATTATAACATGGGCGTGCGAAATGCTATCTTATTTTAGCATTGGCTATTCTAAAAACAACTATGCATGAGTCATGACATGACATTGGATGTTTCAAATATAGATATATCTCTGTGAAATTGTATGTTATTTTCCGACTGGTTCTCTCTTTTGTTAATGTGAGTCTACGTTTAAACTTTAAAGCTGACAAAGTGATATCAATCTACACTAACAGAGAAATTTCTTCATGATACATCAACCTAACACATCTGGCTAGTAGAGGATTGAGTTTCTCAAAACTCAAATAAGTCAAATTAGTCTACCCACGCCTTTTATGTATACAAGAAGGGATCACCATCATTTGTTATTCCCCTCGACCACAAAATCTTAATTTATGCCAAAAAAAACCTAATAATGAAGAAACTGAAGGAGACAGTGGAAAACGCCTAAATAAGAGATCAACTGTAAAAACACATAAAAGAAGGCAACATCAAAGCTTCAGCAAGACGGTACTGCGCTAGTAATCTAGTATAACAGAGATGAGTGTGTATTCAAGGTTCGAACCTTCAGTTTTCACATTCGAGCAACAAAGGCCACTTAAAAACCTCAATTCTTGCCTCATAGTACTATAGGCCGTCTTCCAATAAAAGCAGCCTATCACCCTTACTGCTCTTTTTTTTTTTAGGCCGATAGAACTATAATAAAAGAACACAAAGGGCTTAACGAACAAAATAATCCTTTTCAGGACAGCGTAAATGACAAGCTCTAATGGTAAATGAATGACTGCTAGGTGCAAGAATACAGTAAATGCGGAGTACAAAAAAGACTCACCATACTGAAGATCCATGTTTTCATAATACTTGTTGCCAAATTGATCAACACCAACAACCTTTGCACCTATGTTGTGGATTTTTGTTTGCCTGAACATATAGACCCTCAGTTAACAAGCTACGTAGAATCCTTACAACGTAATCCCAAAATAACGAAAAATGATGATCACAAAGAACTACTGAGTACAATTAAAATCTGCATTGAAATAGAGCATCCCAGCACAGAAAGCATCATCACTAAGAAATTAATCAAGAGATAACACGACTTCAATGCAGTGGCGTAGCTACATGGAGGAACGTGGAGTCTTATTAAGACCCCATTACTTTCCGGACAACATTTTTTATCGCTAAATTTGTTTGATTTGAAGATTTTATGTCTTTTCGGCCCCATTAAAAAAAATAGCAATAAACATTAAAACTGAACCCGCACTCAATCAATTCCAACAACGACACTGCTTCCATGATCGATTAATAATCGCAATAGTTGGCCAGCAATTCAAAATGCTGAATAAAATTAGGATCAAATTATCCCAAATCTGTTGATGTTAAAAGGAGGTACCAAGCCAGGAGAAGGAAATTTGAACCTGCGACCTAACGTCGACAATAACTCCGTCCTAACCGCTAAGCTAACACATTATCCATAATTTACGATATAGAAAGCGCGTAAATGTACGAAAAAGACACTTACAGCAGGTTGCCGTCTGGCAAACATCTCCTGAAAAAAAATATTACATTCAATGAGAAACCAACGATCAAAGAAGCCGATTAAATTAATTGATTAGATTTAAAACAGTGTGTTATAAATGGATCAGAAAAACCTAATTTTGTGATGGAATAAATTAATTGATGAATCTAAGTAAGGGAAATGAAAATAAAGAAGAAAAAATGTGACTTACAGAAAACCTTCATGTTTGAGTTCACGAAGGAAATTGGTTAATCCCTTTTCCTTGATCGCCTGGAGAGCGTTTTTGACGATGGAAGCCATTTTCGACCTGTTTTCTCTCTCTTCAACTTCCTCAATCTATCTTCCCTGAAATTCTCTTAACTATTCCTGGGCTTCACTATTCAACTCCTTTGGCCCATCGTGCTCATTAAAGCAGCAAGTTTCTCTTGTGACGGCGAGTTAAATATTATCTACATGAGTAGATAAAACAAAACAAAATGTTATTCCCTAAACAATTTGCTTTGGTCTTATCTCCCATATGTGGGTTGTGTGTAACCCGTCGCAAGTGTGTTTAAGGGTGTGTTTGGATATGTTCGTCACAAATGAGAATTTGTGTTAAAGAAATATTACATGGTAACACAAATTTTAGTTTAAGACGGCATTATCCGTCTTACCCTAAAGTCGTGAAAATGATGTTCATTATCTTAGTTTAAATCTTTTTAGAATCAAAATCGTTCTTGTGGCTCCCGATATGGACTCAACCGTGAGTTCATTATTCATGGAATCAATAATAGGAACAATAGATTAACTAAAGCAACACATAGATTAAGTGGTTTAGTAACAACACAATGAGTTAACAACGGTGTACATGCAAAAGGAAGGAGAATTTTATTGATATGAGAAGCTTAATGCAAGTCGTTCTAAATGACGACTCACAAATTTAAGATATAAATCCAGCACTGTTGATTGTTGTTGTTTCGATTGATATTAAGTCCATGAATTAATCCTTGTGGGTATTCTTTTAAAAGAAAAATCCCAGGCCGCGAGTAACTCGCCGCAATGGCTTTACAGGAAAATAGGCCACAATAATTTGAAAAACAATGGCTTGCATAAAATACAATTAAGTTCGTCATAAGTCATAACTCGAAAAATGTTTCTTTTGATAGAAGGTTACATACAAGGGTGTTACAGCCGTTGACGCTTTATACATCAAGGAATGCTAGAAACTAGAAAGGGTAAAGAACTATTTGAATGCTATTGTAAAACTATTGTACAGTGTTTTTAAATTTTCTAACTAGAGGCTTAAATAGCAGACAATTCAACTTCCCTATTACACGGACGATATGCCACAAAGGTGTGTTCATTTGAGAATGATCCGGGATTAAAGCATGTTACTCCTCCATAATTGAACGCCTTTTGTTCACTTCTATCTCCCAGGATGATCTGTAAAGCAAATTAATTACTCTTTGATGCCAAGACATCTCTGGTCTGTTTTGTGTTATAGAAGACGAAAAATTAATGTGACAAGCAAATACCGTATGAGGAGTTGGAAAGAGGTGGAGCGAATGATCATGATTCCAGCTAATTGGTTGGATTGTTAGGGGTAGCGGACACAAATGAGTCTGGTGGACGATGGTTGCAACTAACTGCAACAGACATTCATCTGTTACTGGTATGCATTCAAAAATCTTTAAAGGCAAAAAGACTGAATCCGAAAGAAAAAAATGAACTCACATGTGCGAAAGGATCACTGGTTTCAGCTGTTGAAGGGGGAATCAGGCATGAACGTCGCATTCTATACAAGAGGTCTCGCCGGAAAACTACTATCTCTTGAGAATAGAACTTTATTCTGGTGTCACAATTACAAGGTAAATATTGTAAGAGATTATGTGAAAATTCATAGCGTTATTTCCTCAACTCTTTGCAACCTATGTGGCTTTGCCTCTTCATACTCTCTTGCATACTGCCCAACATTTGACAATATGACAACAGTATGACTCTTGGACACTACAATTCAAGCTAAGAACATGAAATTTTTCATGCAATAGCAAAGTCAAACACTTGGACATGCACTCTAACAAAATCTAAGAAACATAGTTTGCAGCTCTATCAATTTCAGGCAATATACACCGAAAAAGAAATATAGCAGGAGCTTTTCTCGCAGCAAGAGGCTTAATGAAATTGATTACAAGAACTATAACCACACAAAAGTATCTTCCCTTCCCCAGAAAAAGAGAGAAAAGGTTATAAAATATTAGAATACCTGCAAGGGTTGGTCATAAATAGGGCGTTTGGAATTTCCTTCTGAAGCTCTTCTATCAAATATTTTGGCAAAGCAGGTCTCGGGAGTACTGATGACGGGCCTAGAATGTAGACTTCAATGTGAAAATGTGCACTAGAAATGACATGTGAGAGAGAATGAATTGACATAAATAAATAAATAAATGCACCTGCATCATCAGGGCTAGGAATAAACAAAAACCGACTCTGCTCCTTCAGCCGAGGATATTGTGCAATCATTTTCCCAAGCTTTCCAAACTGTAATCTGCATACCAACTCTTGTCATTAAAGGCTCACTGCATACGCGAGGAAAATAGCAAGGGGCAATAAGGAATACACAACAGCTCACCTAAGACTAGCAAATGAATGAAATGCTAGGTTGCACGGAGAAGAACAGAAACTCCCCATGAGTATGAACAAAGAAGGAACCACCTCGACAGATTCATACCCCTCTAGAACTTCAGTTAGCTTTCCCATTGTCTGAAAAGGAACATTCAGGTCCAAGTGTTCAACTGAGTTGCTCGAATGAAGGATGCAATAACAAAATACATTGAAGAGAAAGTGAATTATGTATTACTTTTTCATCATCCAGCCATATATCAGAGAGTACTACAAACATGTCATTTACTGCCTTCTTTTCCATTTCTGCTAGTTTTCTCTGTTCACAGGAACAGAAATTCAACATTTTAAATGTCCTGTCTGTTAGAGCAAACTAAAAGAACTCGAGATACATTTTAGAACGAGTTACAATAATACCGTCTCGTCACTCGTAGATGCGCCAGAGCCGAAAAAGTCTAATCCAGAAGTAAATGAGATAGACTCCTCCCTGTCCTCCATGGGAGGGAAGCCACATGTGTTGACCTGTACAATTCAGCATCAAGCTTAGAAAATATTCTAAAGAAAACCATAAAAGTTCCAGAAAATTTCTGAACATGACACCGGTAATATTCCAAGTGCTTCATAAATGAAGAAATTGAAATTACCCAGAGCAGCTCAAAAGAACTGCTGATGTTGATAGGCAATGAATCCAATTTTATCATATAGATAGTAGAAATACGAAGTCTCATTTATTTAAACAGCCAAGAGACTAAACACGGGATCCGCATTATGTGTGTGGGCCGTAATATAGAGAGAAACGGACAAGAAAATGGAAGTCAACTGACATGAAAAAAATTAGAGAATGAGATACTGGGAAAGAAAGCAGGACAGAAGATACCAACCTGTCCTAATGTGACACAAAATATTAAGTACTTGAACTTGAGCATTAAACTCACCTTAAAAGTACCTTTAGGAAGCATCTCTCCCTCCGCAACAACAATTGTATTCTCTGCAAAGAAACCTGTGGTGATTTTGTATTGCACGTTAAGGAAAGAAGAGATAACAAAAAATTTAGAAGAAAAACAGAATGCTTAGGCATGTTTGATTGGAAAGATGCTATCTTCCCAAGGACTAGATTTAGCTGTAGATTCTACTCAATTCTAATGTTACAAGCCTGAGAGCAGTTCATTTCTAGATGCCTGTGAGTCAGTGACAGTTTCAATGGAGTGTCAGCTACAAAATCATCTGACACTCAAGCAAGTGATATATATTGGTTAAATATCAGTATCATTTTTTAGCTAGACAGTAATAAACTTCAAGAAATGTTTGGCTAGCACAAGCCAGTCAAGGGATGTAGGGGTCTCATCCCCTTCGGAACATCAATAGTCTGTCTCATTGCACCTTGTATTCCCCTATATTCTCTGAACCTTCCGCTTCTTCAATGAGCAAGACTTGAGAATAAACAAAAAAACACAACTCTACCCTCACACAACCACCCATCTCATCACATTGCTTTCACACACCATTTGACACCCACCCACCCTTCACAGGCCCATACAGAGCAACCAATTAGAGGAAGCTTTCCAAGAATTCACCCAAAAAGGAAATATGGAAACTTTGAGAGAATAAAGGGCATAATACCTTCAACTTATTTATATTGTCTCCTCTTTACTTTGTGGTCTAATTTGACTTTTTAATCTCTAAAAATAGGGTCAAAGTTCACTACTAAAGTATAAAACTAGCTACAATTTACAACAGGCAACTAGTTGAAAAGAAACAGGTAATAGCCTAATACAGATAAAAAACGGTTTGTAAAGGATATTGCGCTCGATAAATCAACTTCCACAGAGGCTGTGAGGTCTTCTAGGAAAAAATGACCATCTTCAAGCTGAGATATTACACCCATAATCCATCTTTTACCAGTTTGCCATGTTAAATTTTGAATTGGAACTATCTGCAAATGCCAACCAAACATTTCCCATTAAGAGGGTAACACACTAACACAAACCATAACAGCATCCGATATTCTGAATGCAGGTTACTAAACATAAACCAAGGAGAAGAATCAAAGACCTCACAAGATCCGAACTTTG
>JAGPOY010004095.1:2691-15022 GCA_018983105.1 Silene uniflora | reverse complement strand
TTATTATTATTATTATTATTATTATTATTATTATTATTATTATTATTATATCACTATTATTATTATTATTTATTAATTAACTATGCGCGGTCCAACACAATACCGTCTTGCCTATTATCTTCTTATTAATTAACATCTTATTTGCAATTACTATTATAAAATGTATTAATTAATTATTTAATTATTCAAATTACGTAAATTATTTGTATATATACTTATAAAATTACGGGGTATTACACTGAATGGCTCCTCCCAAGACTAACACAAGATAGGATTGTGTTACAACCTGGCTCTGGTATACCACTTTGCACTGAAATACTCTCAAGCAAGTTTAGCTAAATAAAAGACTCAATTTTGTGGACTCAAATGATTCAATAAGAAACCCTTTTAATGACCTTAACTAGGAGCCTGGATATGACTTAGACCCAGCACCTAGCCAAGGACTAAGAATCAAAGGAAAGGATCCAGCACACAGCAAAGACCTCCCTTTCTTATGACTAACCTAGCACCTAGCAAAGGCTAAGCCACGCAACTCAAGCACAAAGCAATGAGGAAAAGAGAAACTGAGTTTCTTCTAATTTCATTCAATAATAATCTGCCTCTTACAAATGAGATACCTTGACTTATATAGAGGTCAAGGCTACAATCTGGTACACACAAAAGATAATCTAATGGCCAAGAATGACCTACATAAAGTGGCTTGGCAACGGTTGAAACCTTACACAAGCTTTAGGAAAATAAGGCTATAGTACAAAGCTAATAAACATAAAGTGACTATGTGACAAAGTCCCTTGTTTGCTTCTCCTTGGTCTTCTGATGAAAAGGGTGGACTTCTCAATGAATTACTGACCAAGAACTGAAGTAGAAAGAGCCTTTATGATCCCACATGAGTCCTCAAAAGATTGTCTGAACAAAAGAGGCAAACTGAAAGTGACAGGCCAGCTACTCTGGAAATGGCCCCTACCCGGATAGATCAAAGTGTGCCTTAGACTAACTTTTGATATGATCAATTTTGCTCGGACATCCCCTGGCCAAAAAGTTGTCTAAGACCCTCTAGGACCTAGCCTGGCCCTTGGAACCCATGCTCAAGCCATGGTGTGGGTTCTAGACCTAGTATTTGAACTAGGACCAAAACCGGGTGAATTTCTAGCACTGTTTCCTGAGTTGCCTTGGCCATGGCCTTGAATGGCCTGGCTTTGGCCTGGACTAGCTTAGCTTGGGCTAAGGACCCTTTGACCTTCACTTTGGATGCTTGACTTGGCCTGGCCTTGGTCAATAGGGCCAAAGCCATGACTTGGCTTTTCTGTTGTTTTCTCTGTCTCAGAGTTGGCTCTGATTTGTCCTGGCCTGGCATGGCTTGGCCATGGCCTTGGACTCCTGTTGCAGGTTGTTTGATGAGACTTTGGATACTAGTTATGAACAAAACAAATAAACGACTTGAGGCTATGCAATCTGAAATTCTAGACGTCTATTAGACTAGTTCATTTTTATCAAAAAAAAAAATGAAAGAAATTAATTACTTCTTCAATTTAGCATTAACAATACTCATAACTTTCATCAATGGTGACGACACAGCCTTCATCTTCTTCCTTGATCCTCCATCCTTGTCCTTCTAAATTTTTCTTTGGATAATTTCCACCAATATCAAAATGAGTACATAAGTGTAAGTATCTTTCATTTACTCTACTTTTTTCTTCAATTTTCGATTGTTTGGCAAAGTATTTCAATTTGCTCTTTGATGAAAGAGCCAAGGGGGCAAGCAACACCACGAACAATCCAGGAACCAGCCTCCAGGGAACCAGGAACCAGCCTCCAGGGACCAATTCTGCAAGGGCTCCAGCTTCTTTTCCATGAATGTTAAGGTCATTAGCAACAAGAGGGTCCAGGAAATGTTCGCCAAATAAAGTCTAGAAGTTAATCAAAACGAGCTCACAAGTTCAGGGTCCAGATTAGGGATCAATTAGCATTGTTCTTGTTAAGTCAGTTCTAATACTCCTTACTTTTGTAAGCTGGTCCTCACCTCAAATAGGGACATTGCAAGGCTCCTAGTAGTCCTTGTCTAGCCTTGAAACAAGCAGCAAAGAAGCCAAACACAAGCTACAAGGTTGAGAAGTTGTCTTGCCATTTCAGGAAACAACACAAGACCTCTTTATTTTGCTTTTTGGCGGCCTGTTTTGCCAGCCTTTTGGACGTCCTTATTAGGAGACTTTTGTATTTGTTTTATGCATTATGTAAGGCCATTTTGAGCCATTATATTGTAGTAAATTCAAGGGTCCAGATGTACTTGAATGACCTATATAAGGAGCTCACAAACTCCTTAAGGAGACAGACTTGAATGAATGAAAAAAACCCTAGAGTTTCAACTCTTTATCCTGTTAACTTGTGCTTTGCTTAGTTAACATTTGAACAACTTGTGCTTTGCTTAGTTGTTCGGCTTGAGATTAACTTAACTCCCTTGTGCCTTGCTTAGGTGGCTGGGTTAGTCTTGAGATTCACTGTTCTAAGAGGAGTTATGTGCTTTGCTTGAGCCTCCTAGTTCAGGTTTTATTTATCTTGTACCTGTGTTTGTGTTACTGTTCTAAGAGGACTTATGTGCTTTGCTTGAGCCTCCTAGATCATAGTTTATTTATCTTGTATCTGTGTTTGTGTTACTGTTCTAAGAGGAGTTCTGTGCTTTGCTTGAGCCTCCTAGTTCAGAGTCATCTATCCAGTGCTATAATAAGAGAACTATGTGCTATGAGGAAAGTGTCCTTGTAATTTTCGATGAAACTAATGTGCTTAACGCTGAATTGCAGGATGACGATGACTTTGAGATTGGTTTCGTAAGAGATGACCCACCTGAAATAGAAGAAGAACCTTTGTCGTTGAAAGGATCAGGTGCTGAACAGTCCACGAACTCAGGGGGGACTGAACAGAACACCGAAATGGCTGGACCTGGAGAATCACCAAGTTCAGGCGAGCCAGAACAGACAGAAGAACTGCCCAATGACACAAATCAGGCTTCCAGTAGCTCGAATGCGTCAAGAGAAACATATGCGAATGCTGAACAGAATAGAACAGACGGCAGGACTGTTCAATCTCCACCAGAAACAGAAACCTTTGTTCCACGACCATGGAAGCATCAAAGTTCCCATCCTTTGGACAACATCTTGATTAACATTCATGAGGGAGTCAAAACTAGATCTTCATTGAACAGTTTCTGTGCTCATTATTCATATTTGTCTGAATTAGAACCGTCTCATATTAATGATGTTTTG
This sequence comes from Silene uniflora, assembly GCA_018983105.1. Taxonomy (NCBI): domain Eukaryota; kingdom Viridiplantae; phylum Streptophyta; class Magnoliopsida; order Caryophyllales; family Caryophyllaceae; genus Silene; species Silene uniflora. Next base: position 11,765 of record JAGPOY010004095.1, on the reverse strand, counting down.
ACTGATCCTTATTGGATGATTTCTATGCAGGAAGAGCTTACCAATTTTAACAAAGCAAGGTATGGCACTTGGAACCGCGTCCAAGAGATCGTTACGTCATAGGAACAAAATGGATATTTTGAAATAAGTTGGATGATGTAGGCGTAATTGTGAGAAACAAAGCAAGACTTGTGGTGCAAGGATACAATCAACAGGAAGGGATCGACTTTGATGAAACCTTTGCACCCATGGCCAGACTCGAAGCCATTCGTCATCTTATTGCTTTGCTGCATATATGGGTATCAAACTCTTCCAAATGGATGTTAAGACCGCGTTTCTTAATGGCTATTTGGAAGAGGAAGTTTATGTATCATTTCCTACACCAATGTGCGCAAAACTGAAACTTGATAAAGATGAGAAAGGTAAAAGTGTAGATGAAAAGGTGTATCGAGGTATGACAGGCTCACTCTTATATCTTACCGCTAGTCGTCCAGATATTCTTTATAGTGTGTGTTTGTGTGCTAGGTTCCAATCAAATCCAAAAGAGTCACACTTAATTGCAGTAAAACGTATTCTTCGATCTTTGATTGGAACTCAAGACTTATATTTATGGTATTGAAAGGCTATCGCACACCAATGCAAAAATACCCTAGAGTACGACAAATAAATGTAGTATATAGGGGTCGAAATCCACAAGGAAGCTAGTTAGTTCTATTATAATGTTATGCCTGGGTAGTCTTTCTATCTAAGTCGATTTAACGATTTGTTTGGTTGTTTAGTATAAATAAGATGAAAACAATAATAATAAAAAACATCTAGGGAGTTCGGTTCAACATGTAAAAGTCGTGAATGCATATGATAAAAATGAGATAATATAACACTAGTGTAGCTCCCGTGCTATAGCACGGTTTTTCTAGATGGAAATGTAACTGAAATTAACAATTAAACAATTGGTATTTTTCTATTTTCAGTTATCTAGCATATATTTATTGTCAATAATTGTACTCTTATTGTGTAGAAAATCAGAATATCAGTATTTATAGTTTAAAATGAATTAGGAGAGTAGTTAATTAGAGAAATATACTAATTAGGAGAATGTGATGTAGCCCATGTACGCGGTAAACTTAAGCGAAAAAAGTTTGAGATTTGTTATTTATTTTAGTGAAAAAGGGGGTGTCAAATGATTCTCTAAAGCAATAATTATTGCATTATTGAAAAATTTAGTAACTTTTAATCTATAGTTTAATTCAAATTTTATTTAATTTTAATAAAAGAAAATAATAATTATGAATTTAATAAAAATATTAGAGTCATAATTATAAAACCATATTTATTGAAAAGATATAGAGTATATATTTAATGAAAGGAAGTTTTCACTTATTTCCTAATTTAGGTAGATGCTTTTTGGAGGGAAAACTAAGAGAATTGTTATTCTCTTAGTATAGTAAGGAGATTATTCAATTGTTTAGGCCAATGACACCCGCCTCTCGACATTAGCATCATCTACCATAGAATTGTCTAATGGATCTCTCGATATGATTAGTTCACTCTACTTACACATGTGTATGTCCTTCTCAAGTCCCCACCGTCTCTAGACTAACGGGACGAGTTAACCCACTTAACCAATGATTATGAGCTTTAAACATCGATTAATATTAACCAAAACGAGCATGTGATAGAAACATTATGAACAACATTTGATCTACAAGTTATTTCATATGACAAATACTTTTTATTACATGTCTCCCCTAGTCCCTAGACTAGAGAATTAGTTACTCATATTAAGATTAAAACTAAGAGAGAATAATGTAAAAGACATAATGAAAATGCAATAATAAATAAACAGAGAAATACAATACCAAATGGAAGAGATAGGACTTGAAATGAAGAATAAATAACCAAAGAAAGCTTGTAATAGAACTTGAATTGAAATGTTTAACAATTGAAAGATTAAACTAAACTACAAGATTATATGAGAATTTTGCTAAGTAATGTGTAAACTAAACTAAGGAAAAGGATAAGAAAAGGTAAGAAAAATGTGCCTAAGAAGTCGTACAACACCTCCTATTTATAGTAGAATAGGAGGTGAAACATAAATGAGCATAGTCGGTCAAAGACGACCTAGAAACATGCCGTCCCGATCGGGATAAGGTGAACCCGATCGGGACCGTAACATCCTTGGTCGTTTGTGTTAATTCCTTGGTTAAATGCTAATGGTATCCAATGTGTGCCATTATTAGGACGATTAATCACCCATTAATGCCATTTGACCTAGCATTATCTCTCTTTTAGTATCTTATGATCTTCCCTTCATTTTGGACTTTAAGATTTGGGCTTGACTTTAGTTGACTTTACATTTACATTTTGCTGTAATTTGGTCCATCAAACAGCCATGCAATCTATGTAAATGCTCCATGCTAGTCCAAAGTTGAGCTCCTACTTAGCCTTGTATTACTAGTGATCCATTTTTGTAGTTTTTAGCTCATAAAGCTAAGTGTTCCTACAAAAAATGTTAGAATAGCAAAACGTACTAGAAACACACAAGTTAGCTCAAAAACACTAAGATAAGTGCTAAATAACATGCAAGCTAGGGCTAACATAGGAGGTTAAATTATGTAAATTAAGCACTTATCAAACTCCCCCAAGCTAAGTCCTTGATTGTCCTCAAGCAAGCAATCATCCTTATCATGTAAACCCTATATAGCTAACAAGCAATGACTCTCGTTCCAAACAACAAGGGCATAAGGAAAAACAATACATGGATGAGATTTATATGACGGCGTAGCATGGACAAGTTCAAATAGACGTTTCGGCCTTTGCATGATCTTTTGACTTTCGGACTCTCACAGTACACTCATAACTCAATTGTATGTGAAAAGATATTTTGTGAACAAAAACTCAACTATCCTCGACTTATAAACATGTGCCCGCAATCTAATATGGTAAACAATCAAATCATAAGCCAAACAATCAAATGCAAGCAAGAATGAAGCCAATAAGGGTTATATGACGGGTAATAAGGGGGACAAATAGTTATGGATTTGTGGAGCTAATAGCCAAGCTAGTAACAAAACCATGGGAATTGCTCATTCCAACCTAAGTACCCAATTTAGAAGTCAAAAACAATGTCTAATGACTTCTTACATTACAAATCATAAGTAAACTCTCCAAGTATTTTGATAATCGTATAAGAGCTACTAAATTCACTTCCTTCTTTTTTTCTCAAGCAACAACATATTTTTTATTTTCTTTTTCATTTTTGTGCTTTTTCTTTCTTTATTTCTTGCTTTCTTTTCAACTTTCATATTGCATTCATATTTCATTCATAATGATATGGACTTGTAATATCATCCCGATTTGAGCTTCCCAACAAAAACATAGCTACTAGCTTGACAAGGGTAGGCAAGTTATATGTAGCTTTAGAGATATTAAGATTATGGAGGGGGTTAGGAAAGGGCTAGATTATCAATGTGAATTTGGCTTCAAAATGCAATGCAAACATGAAAGTAATGCTTAAATGAAACGAATAGAGGACCATACTTGTGCGTTTCGATGTAACACACACTATAAGGAGACCTACCACTCACCTAAGAGAGACTGGATATGTAATACCACTCAAACTTTATAGTGTCTTTATTTTCTAATCTCGAACTTCGGGGACGAAGTTCCTTTTAAGAGGGGAAGATTGTAATATCTCAAATATTTTAGTTTCTATTTTATATTATTTGTTTTTATGATATTTCATATTATTATTATTAAAAAAAAAAAAGAGTCGAACTATATTCATTACCAAACCCGGTCACGTTTTCCTATTCTATAATTGTTAACCTATTTCCCAATTTTCCATGCTCTTTCTAATTCAGCCGTCACCTTCTTAAACCCATATATAACAATCTATTTCTCTGTATGCCATCTATGCCTATGTTAATCATCAACATCATACATGTAATTAAGCCTTTGCGCCTATTTTCTTGGCAATTGATAATTCCTTGTTGTACGTTGTGCTTTCCTCGAGTTTGACCATCTGGGCTAGTAATGTTTAATGGGTTTTGAACTGATTAAGATCTCTAATTGCTTATAAGGTAACACGATATTACCGTCCCTAATACTCCTATTATTGTTTGGAGTTGTTTGTTTATGTTTTAACTGTTATTATTGTAAAGATGTAAACTTTGATGTGTAATTATTATTATTATTATTCTTATTATATTATACAATTTATAGTTTGTGAGATGGTTCGTTTTATTTGCGGGTTTGCGAAGAAGAAATTAGAGTTAATATGGCGTTGGTTTTGAAAGCGATTATAAATTGCAGGCTGAAAGGTAAATGCTTTATGGTGTTCTTTATAATGAATGTTTGAGGATGAGTGGATGCTTTGTGATGTTAGTTAGCTAGTTACATATGGGGATTCAGAGGTATTGCGTACATCCTTGTGTCAGTTGTTTGATATTTTGGATATAAGTTCTCGTATTGTAATTTTTGTTATCGATCCCTTTGACTTTGACTCGTGGGTGAGTAGCTTAGAGGTATACTCTAAGTGTTGAGCACAGTTCTTTGAACCTTTGACAATATTGATATTGAAATTGAGATGGAAATTGGTTACTGTTATTGAGTTATGAGTTATGGGGCCGTTGTGCCATATTGTGTTTACGGTCCGGAGTGGCCATGGTTACTGAGTTATATTCTTTGAGTTGTAATCGATATTGAGATAGAAGTATTGTTTCACGGTTTTATCCCGCCAGTTCACTCACCCCTTGTCCTTGGCCTAGGTTCGACAATGAAAATATGATTTCTGGTTGCTATGGAGTATGGAGTATTATATTATGGGTAAGACGGAGTAATGAGATGAGACTTTACTAATTATTGGAACGAGAGAGTGTACTATATTATGGACTTAGAATGGAGTTGGTTTGAGATGAGTTAACGGGGAGTGTTTTTATTTTTCTCTCTGTTTTTTTTATTTTTAACTGTCTGTGTTTCCACGCCATGACCAACATTACGCTGCTTATATTGAGGTATTATCTGTTACTCAGCTTTCCGGCTGACGTGTTTTCCCTTTTGGGCTACTCGCCATGGGGGTAGTACCTTTCTGTCTTCTGGCTTTGTTTTCAGGTGACTTCCGCTGCAGTTTGAAAAGGATTTTCAAGTCAAGAGTGTTTATTTAAAAGATTTGTAAAGTTTTAGTTATGTTTGTACATTTTATTTTAAGAGACATTTTGTAAGATAAACTTTGTATATTAATTATAATATCCCGTATTTTGGCCAATTATTTATGTAAATGTAAGCTTTAAATTTAGCCAAAATTATGGGGTGTTACAGGATATGGATGCATCGGTCTTAACTCTTAAGGAGGCTCTACCTTACCATTTGTAGCTTGCCAAAAGTCAAGATCAAGCCTATTTGGTCCAAAATTCATCATCCACCTACTATGTCAAGACATCCCCATGTATGCATAATCCCGTCAAAAATAGAATAGAGTCAAAGCTATCAAGCATAAAAGGGATAGACAAGAGGGCATTAGTAGGACAAGCAAAGAATCGAGTGCTAGCTGTCCTCACCCGTGAAGCCTTATTTCGGATTTCCCCTTATCCCAAACACAATCCACCACTCTCTACCTAACACCTTATCCCTCTAAACTACATCTGCCTCACCTAAACTCACCCTCAACCACCCTCTTCCATGGCCAAGCAAGGATCTAGGTGGAGCCACATCCTTTCCTCTATCACCTTTTGTAAGTTAATACCTTTTTCCTTTTGTCTTATTAATTAGTAATTAGTAAATGTAAGATGAGTAATTGATGGGTGTTAATAAGGGGTTTTGAGTTGTATTATAGTTTGAATATATAGTGATAGTTATTGTGTGATTTGCTTAAGGTGAGACGGTTTTATGAGACGGATCTTACTTATGATGGATGACTTACGGAGTATGCTAAAAGGTAGGTTAATCCTACTCGGTTTCAATATTTGGGTCATTGTATGTTTAGTAGTTAATTATGTAAATAATCTCATATAATTAGATTAGTTGCATTATAACATGTTTAGTCACTAATTATGCCATTATGAGATGATTAGGGTAATTATAATGCATTACGATCCATTGTTTGTCATTTTTGTATATTGAAGGATTGGTGACGGTAATATGGTTGTTGCGGAGACGGGGGACGATTGGGAGATCGTCTTCCGCTTAGGTCGCCTCTTGGAGCTTCCCACTCCAAGAGGGATGTGCACATTAATGGCTTGAGTTTGGAAGGGCTCGTGTGGGTGAGACACGACGTCCGACAGGGGACCTGAGTCGCTCTTGGGCCCGGTACCACCGACGTGTTCGGAGTACCTTATGAGATTAGGCACGTCTGGGCGTGTCCCGGTGTCAGGTTACATGATGGAGATAAGGATCGTATTCATTGTCGTCTTGTTTCTTTCACTTTACATACTTCGTATCTTTTATGTGTCCTTATCTTGAGACTGACGTTTGTTGTTGTGTGTCCGTTACCTGTCTCTCTTGGGGTGGCCTGCGTTGATCCATATGACATTCTTAATCATATGGGGAGCAGATTGCATATAGGTTATATGGATAGCACGTGGGATGCGGGACGAGTTGGAAGTCACGAGACACGTGTGGTAGTCTAGATGCATAGTAGTAATGAGTTGTATTTCATTTGTTTACGTTTATGTAATCCCTAAACCTTTTCTTTTATAATAAAGCATTCTTTTATCCGAGTTTTGAAACACTACCTCGGGAAACCGAGATGGTAACGCTCCGATTATCTTGGCCGGATAGTTGGGGTGTTACAAAGTGGTATCAGAGCGACGATTTTGGAACCTAAACCAATGAACAAAATGAACCTAGGAGCGTCTAATAAAATGAACTCAACTCGTGTGTGATGGAAGTACGGTTTTGGGTGAGTGGGCGCCCTCACGTCAAAGCTAGTGCCTATCGCACCGGTTGATCACCACGCGGATAAAAGTAAAGTATGGGGGAGCGCTATGTGAATGATGTATGTATGTATGTATACCCGTATGTTTGCTTGTAGTAGTAATGTAATAGCTTTGCTTGATATGGTTGCATAAGTAGTGAGTGTTTGATACTAACCAAGGGGTTGAAAGTCGCGATCACGCGTGAAACGGGTTGTGGTTGAACGATATGTGCTAGGAAGGGATTAGTCCCCATTATGTACAAGTTCTTGGTTAATTTACGCGGGCCAAAGGTTTGATGATTATACGAACTAACGCGGGACGTCTCACCTAGAACCGGTGGACTCCCGACCACTTCTTTGAATTGCAGGAGTACTAAAGTCGAATTCGTGTGAAATCGAAAGAGTTTCAGCGGCCACTCGTCGAGTAAAGGTCGGCACTCGACCGAGCAGTAACGCACTCGACCGAGTAGGTGTTCTACTCGACCGAGTGAACCGGGTTCCAGAAAGTTGAAAATGTCTGGAAACAGAGCACTCGACTGAGTAAAATAACCACTCGACCGAGTGGAATTCACTCGATCGAGTGAACCGGCACTCGACCGAGTGCCGCTGGACCGAGTGCTAGTTTTACACGGGTGCATTATTTACCCCCAATAATTCCATTTCTTCATTCTTCATTCTTTCACCTACCATTTTTCATCCAAAAATCCTCTAAAAATAATTCTTAAACTCCATTGTTGTTAGTTTGTAGCTTGGGTCAAGATTTTAATTGCTATTCTTATTTCAAATATCATCCTATTTGACAATGTAAGTGAAATTTTTCCACATGTTTCTTTGTTTTAAATTACTAGATCTAGTTGAATTTGAGCATAAAATTGTTGATTTCTCTAACATTTTGTTTAATTCATGGTAGTAGCTAGCCTTGTGTGCTCTTTTATTGTCAAAAATTTCCAATTTTGATGCCAAATTTTGCTTAAGAAAAGGAAATTCGAAATGTGTCTTAAGACGAGCTTATATGGGATTCCTTGTGGTTGTTGTTGGGTGTTGATGATGTGGGGAATATCCGTATATTCACCCCTTAAATTTTAGGACTATAACGAAAATTTAACATGCGAAATTACGGATCATAAACGAAATGCAATAAACGAAAAACATGAATGAGAAATAACCTTTGGTCCGTGCAAAAGGCCTAAGATCAGAAATCAACCTAGATTTCCTCCTAATCGTTGCACCCAAAACCGCTTGAGGCGATGCCCCTTGTGCTAGAAAATGTTCACTAATTGCCTTGCAATATCGAGTGAACTATTGTGAGTTTTTACGATGTGAGATCGAGAGATTTGAGAAAACAATATTCTCAAAACCCTAGTTTGTAAAAATGTGAATTAGGTTAGAAGAGGAGAGAAGATCTCTCCTCTCTTATAACCATTCGGCCGAGTCCAAGGGAGAAGGGAGTGGGCTTTCCACTCTTTTCTCATCTCAACGTGTGATTCGACCCATTTGCTTAAATTGTATTTTACGGGACTTAATTATAAATCGTCAATTTTATGTCAGATATTAATACGTCTTCAGTCGATATATTAATAATGGTCTGACAACATTAAAATGACAATATTGAATAATTAGCTTAATTAATATAATCGATTATATTAATTTACGAATTAATCATGTAATCCGTCTAAGCTCACATATTATACATTTAATTAAATATAACCGTTTATATTTAATTTACGAATTAACAGCTTAATTCGTCTTAGCTAATATTATTTAATCTGTATTAAATAAATGGGTTTTTTGATAACTACTACCTTTGTAATACACACTTTTAAGAACTACTACCAAAATAATTTTCGTTTCAAAACTACTACCACTATGTTTGAATTTTTTAAAAAACACTACCAAAACTTAGCAAAACCCAAAAAAATACAATCTCAGCTATTTATTTTTGAATTTCCATCTTAAATAGTATATTTTATCCCTATAGTCATTTACTTTGATAAAGTTTAAGCAACCTTTTTACCTTAGATAGGTGAATTAGATTAAGCTAGGTTAAAGTATTTTGCCTCAAAATGATTGGCTAATGGTAGTGTTGGTAGTGCTAAAGGGATAAAAATTACGGAGTACAACTTAAGAAAAACAATTGAAAATAAATGGCTAATATTGTGTTTTATTGAGGTTTTGCTAGGTT
>JAGPOY010004093.1:2780-15113 GCA_018983105.1 Silene uniflora | reverse complement strand
CTGCAATGGCTTTGCTTCCTCTACTTCATTCGCACTACTGCTTCCACGACCTATTCCACTTGACTGAGCATTGACAGTCATAGCTGACTCAATTTTTTCTTCTTTTATTCGAGTCACTGTCTTATGTCTTTCCTCCCTCAATACCAGGGAATAAGCTCTGCTGAGCGTGGTAATGGTGTCTTCCATGAGCAGATTCGAACGAAGGTTGCCATATAGAACCGAGTTAAGTCCCATCAAAAATTGATGGACTTTCTCTTCCTCGCGTTCCTTAAGCAAAGCAGCAGCCGCTCCGCAGGTACATTTTGGCACACGGCTGTAACCACTCAACTCATCCCATATTGTTTTCAATTGAGTGTAGTATTCAACGACTGATAAATCCCCTTGCTTGCATTCAGTCAGATCCGCCTTCAGTTGGTGAACCCTTGGTGCGTTTCCAGCGGAATAACGGTCCCTTAATTCTTCCCATATTTCGGAAACAGTTCCAGAAAACGAGATGCTTGGATGTAATTTTGGATTAATTACATTCCGAAGCCAAGCTTTCACCATGGCCGTGCTTTGTCTCCAAGCAGTGGCCTCAATATCTTCTTCATCTCCTTGAGCAAGAACCGGCTGTTTTACCTTACCCTCGATGAACCCCAATTTGTTTTTGGCATCGAGTCCATTCCGTACAGCATCTGCCCATAGGTCATAATTATCCCCATTGAAAATAGTTTGGGTAAGCAATAGGCTAGGGCTATCGGATGGGTGAAGGAACAAAGGGGACGACATTGGAATGGGTTGTTTCTGTCCACTCCCACCGCCTTTGTTCTCAGATGTGCCTGTCATTCTCTCGAGAAAAAGATGGAAGAAAAGAAAAAAAAATTGATAATTTAGGATCTCTCTGGTACCATGATAAAACAAGAAACGAAGATGGGGAAGTTGTCTGTATTGAATTGAATGAATAATGTCGATGTACAACATCGTATATATATACAAGAGTCCTCATCTAACCCTAGCTTTAACGGAAGGTAAATATTCTAGCTCATATTTTAGCCTATAATATCGATATTATGGAATAATATCGTAACCACAAAGATTACAAAAGGATACACCAAATAACATGAAATATACTACTAGAATATTCTTACAAAAGGATACGCCAATTGGTTTTAGAGTGGAACCCTCTTGGGCCTCCGTTGTGGACTCTTTTTCCTCCGTTTAGGTGTGGCCCGGGCCCGTTGTTAAATTTAACAATTATTAAACGAACGAATTATGAATACATAATAATAAAACACTAAAGCGTAACTGTCTTTGTCGCATTTTAGGTACGAATAACGCCTTACGTAAATGGTCTGTTATATGTTATGTACAAATTGGCCAACAACTCACTAGTTTAATTAAGAACCAATGCAATTTATTTCAAATATGACCGTATACTATTCGTATCGTCCGTGATATAATGTCTGGCAAAATTAAGCTCGTCATACATTGGGTACCCGTTCTTGTAATTAAGACCGACAAAAGAAAATAAAAGAACAAATATCTCATTAAGTAAGTCATCATCATGTAATTATTCTATCGTAAAATCGTCTTATACAAAAATACGTCTTTTTAAGATAAAGAAGAGTATGTTGATCAATAAGTGGATATAACATGCAAAAGTAGAACTATATACTGGTTTTATTAGTATTACCCTATACTAGCTAAATTTACAGATGTTGCAAGATTATTATGCTTGTATAGTTGTATAAGAGGACCCCTTATGTTCCACGCAAAAGAAACTGGACTACTGGCGGATTGTATAGCACTTCTGAAGATGAACAGAAAAATAAAATAAAATAAGGCTACATATTTCAAAAGAGCTAGACCAACGACAGAAGGGTAACCGCGAAATCAATTATAGGATAAACCTACACCGACCTTTGAATCTTACGCGAAAAACAAAGAAAACTTTACTCTTTTTATATAGTTTTGATGAAGTAGAAATCTTAATTTTCCTTGTGATGTTCTATCACAAATTTCTCTTATTTATAAGGAAATAAGCATCCTTTGATAAGGCCACCGAGAGTCACGAACAGAATTCCATGAATGGATACGTATCTATTCATATTCGTTGAGTAATTTGGCCTGAAAACAATTCCAGAAACACCCAAGTCGATTGACCTACGATACAGGTAGACCGACCTATGATCCAAGTCGATCGACTCATTACCTAGGTCAATCGACCTATGCCTTATTCGACTGACTTTGATTGTCTTGTCTCGCTTTTGCACAATATTTCCTTTTCCTTTCTTCCGTACATCCCGCTAGCTTTATAATTTGTTTATATATGAACATGTACGCCACGTACACTCTCGATTTATATTATAACATTATGAGCTTCCGATCCGTATGATTCTACTAAATGACCGATGACACTTAAATTACCAACAAAATGTTGAATTAAAGATGGTGAAAACTGAAACTAGGGGTAAATAAAGTAAATGGATAGTCAAATCAAAGATAATGGCCCTTGCTCTCTTTGTGCTTTGCTTGTATGTTCAAAGTTGAAACCAAGTCTATCAAGGACTATGCTTACCTATTAGGGCTACTATTATATATGCTCCATCTCTGTATGCTTCAATTTCCAAAGATCTATGCTTTTGACTTGACCTTAGACTTTGTATAATTGTACTTCCGATCCATGAATGCCTTAGTACTCTTCGTCTAGATTCTCATAATCTCGTCTCAACAGCTCTCCTATGTGCACCATTCAATAATTGGACACTCCGGGTACGCGTTGCTTACTTGCTTGTAAGACGTGTGCAATAGACGGACATTATTTTTGAGCGGAAATGAATTAAGAAAAATGATGAATTCCCTACAATCGCCATAAGATAACCATCGATCTATTATGAACACCAAATTGTCATACAACTTTTGAAAAACGACTTTGGTTACAAGAGCAGCTTTAGTGTAAACTCATTGATTAATCCGAGCCTAACATAAAAACACGACCTTATGGCACAATGAGATGCTCCGGTATTGAACAACTCTATAACAAATACACTTGTGAACTGATCGAGGGCATCCAAATGAAAAGACGAAACAATCAAGTCACGATCTCATGAATATTAACTTATGTATGCTCAAAGAATATAATCTGATTTCATCCACTTTTTACTTTCTCAGTCGACATAAGTTGTCTAGTAATCAAGAATAGTTGCACTATTTGTGTATTTTGTAACTTTGTACTCCGTAAGTCACAAGAAGAGAATATATGCGTTATGTTTGTTCATTGGTCACCATGCATGACATCTAATCTTTGTAGTTCGTCACCACCGAATAATGCCTCAATTATCAAAGGTACGTATGTGCTTCTACCTTTTAACATATTTAGACCAACATAATAAAGCCTTTTGCTTAAGAGAATAATGCACTAGTAAACTGATATAGTGAAATACTCTCTCCATTCCGGTCATTTGTTTACCTTTAGTTTTAGCACGGAAATCAAGAAAAGGGGAGGGATTAATTATTAGATGATAAATAGACCAAATTGAGTGTAGGGGATCAAATTGTCCATCAAAAGCATTCCTAAAATAGAAAGGTAAACAATTGACTGAAACACCCCAAAATGAAATAGGTAAAATTGGGACGGAGGGAGTATTTGGAATATAGATTAGGGCAATAACTGGCCTTTAACAGATTTCTTCCATTCTAAAACAGGAAATTTCGCCTTTATTTTGAAATCAAGGAAAGAGTATATATTCCATGTCTTTCCGAAAATTTTATTTAAAAAATGCGATTTTTGGTTCTTGAATTGTGTTAATTAATCCATTAATCTTTTTTTTTTTTCGGGTGTAAAGAGAGTTACAAGAGCGATTTTAATACTTACGAGATTTAAACCTAAGTCATAAACAAGTTAACATTTGCAATCCATCAATCCTCTTCAAATATAAGAATTTGACAAAGATATCCGGGCCAATAATGCAACTAAATCTCCCCTATTGTAACCAATAATGAACGGACTCACAAATTAGCCCATCTCGAATGATTTGACTATAATTAACAATCTACAATAATCCATGAAATTATTGTGGTTTAATAATGGTCATTGATTTAAAGTAAAACCCACTTGTTTTTAAGGATGTGAGCTCAATACGAGCTTTCTCATATATTTTTTCTCCAATTTAGTATCATGACAGGTTTTAATATTATTCCGTATCTCATTGAACGTCGATATCTCTACTGATATGCCTTATTTCACCCGTTTTTACCCCTATATCTATTCATAATTGTTCCATTTTGAGTGTTCAATTACCTAATAGATCAATTTCTCGCTAAATGCACATACTCATCTTTCGAATTAGTATTATAAGTACAAGATTAGTGTAGGAAACTCTTCTTAAGTTTGGTATTGCGTACTTTTCTCTCACTTATCACAAAATCTTATTGAAGATGACGCGTTTATTAAGTACAAGATCATTTGACCCATTTTAATGTTAAAAAAATATATATCCGTATTAAGATAGACGTTTTGCTTATTTATTGCTTGCACTAATTGTATTTTTTATTTTGTTTAATGGTGGATATACTACATTTATTAGTTAGTTGCATTGATTACCTTCAAAAAAAAAAAGTTAGTTGCATTGATTGTGAAATGATTGGCCGGTAGATTTATTTCCCTGGCTATTTATGTTAAGTTGATATTTATTAGAGTTGTTAAGTTTGACCCGATCGGAGTGACTTGATCCAAACCCGAGTAAACCTGATTAGATATTAACCCGATTAAATTGATGATCAGGTCACCCGACAATTATTAAGCTTAATATTGATCAAAAGAAAAGTGATTTATTTCTTAAATTGATACGTTTGAATTAATAGTAGAGTAAATAACCAAATAATGTTTAAAAACTAAGTTTAATGGTAAAAACTTAAAGTAATTCGATAAAGTAAACGGACTCGATAATAACCTAACCCGATACCACCTCTAGATACTACTACTCTCACTTGACTTGTCCAATTAATTAGTCAAAATTTCAACATTTACTCCTATATTATGTTTAGAATTATGTTTATTGCTGGATTATGTATGTTATTCAATATTCATACGAGTATTTTGTCAAGCTTAAATGCCAAATTCTCAATTGAGTTTGATTGGGATGATTTGTTAGTGATTGAGTGTTAAGGCTGGTACGAAAGTTGTGTTGGGGTGGTTACTGCCACCAACGGAAGTTGGGCACAACCTATTCTACACATACATTGATTGAATCGACCACGCCTAATACTTAACCATGGAAATGGGGGGCTGGACTTGAAGGTTATTCTAATCATGGTTGTCAACTTTTCATGCGAAGATGAAAAGTTGACAACCGCAACTATGCTATCATCCTTAATTCCCTTATGCACTCTGTTTACGCAAATTCTAAAATCGCAACTGTCATTACCGCAATAAAATTCATTAATTTCGGGTAAAGAGCGAGCTAATATCCCGACTGATTCGCGATAAAGAGAACGGACAAGGTTCCATATGATGAAGGGTAAGAACTTTTGAAAAGACCTGCTACTTACCTCTCTATCTTGCATTAAAGCTATTAGCTACCTATGTTATCCTGACAAGCTCTGTGCATGGATAATTACTGCGATTTGCGCCAATAATATTCACCATAAGTGTTGGGCTATCAACTAGGAACTACTCACTTTGTATGATCAACGAGTAACAAACTAACAAGTTAACAACCACCTCTATGAAGTATGAGGAGCTATGAGATGTGCACATGGAGAAAGTGAAACAAGCTTTCACATCAGGAGACTAATCTTGGATGCTTTCTAGTATTTGCTTCTCTGTTACTGTGAGTTGCGCCAAAAATATTCGTCGATGATAAGATCGTTTTACAGGGTACGACAGCTTTATCACAAATATCGGAATTCATTTAAAGACAACGATACTGTTATACGGAGTAACACAAATTTTTAGTGGATGTCATGGGATCAATTCAAATCATGAAATCGACGTCTTAATTTCTATTCCTACCCGCAAGTAAAAATCTGAAATTCTGATCCCGGATAATGTAAAGGAAAACAACGAAGAAAATTTATGCTTAGGGTGTGTGAAAACTGAGAACACATTCTCAACAGCGAATCAAAAACACTTGCAGGCTTGCGAATGAGCATCGATCATCCATAATCCATATCATTACAAGAATGGTTGGTTAATCATT
This sequence comes from Silene uniflora, assembly GCA_018983105.1. Classification (NCBI taxonomy): domain Eukaryota; kingdom Viridiplantae; phylum Streptophyta; class Magnoliopsida; order Caryophyllales; family Caryophyllaceae; genus Silene; species Silene uniflora. The sequence continues at coordinate 8,934 of JAGPOY010004093.1, read as the reverse complement.
CATATAATTACAAGAATGGTTAATCAGTTACAGTACTAGTTACAATAACTAATTACAATTAAGTGAGGATGCAGAGGATCTCATCGTTCTTCTGTGAACCAGTTAAGTACAACATAAACAAGAAAGCCGAGGCAACAAATAGCAGACCCCAGAAGAATAGCAATTCGAACCCACAAAAGAGAAGTGAACGCATCAGAGACAAAGACATCCCAGGACCACATCCACATCAGGGAGAAGCAGGCACCTACCACAGCACCTACAACTACCTGACTGACTGTATGGTACCGCTGTGCAACTCGTAGCCATGACTGCAAATGGATCATAAATAATGTCAATATCTCACGTTCGAATCTAGGAACGAAAGATACATTTCCCAAACTTATGGATCTCAGGACTCAGGTTCAAAACGTTGTCGGAGCAAATGGCCTTAATTTATGGATTTCCTTAATCTTGTTCTATCACCTTCATAAAATGATTCCTAAGCGGTTTGCAGGTTATCACAGGTAAAATTTAACCAGTCCATACATATGGTAGATGGACACAGATTCCCACGGCTATCCAACAAAAAAACATGCATGCAAAATTTTGAAACAAGTTTCTAAACAAATATGGATAAAAATTGCAATTTGCAAGTGAAATTTGCCTAGTGGGTCTCTTTGCCGAATGCCGGGGTGAAAGCAGGGGTTTGATTTTGCATACTGAAATCCATGGTCAAGGCCAAGGTTCTATTTTGCATACCCCCATCACCTATCAAACTCTCGCAAATATCTAAAAACAAAATGTAGATAGAAGTTCAGAGTTTTGTAGTCCTTACAAAATATGATCCAAGTGCCAGAGAAATCGCAGCAAAGATCAAAGTGAATTCATTCACTCCCAGCCATTCCACCACTGCAGGAGATGGTATGAAAATGATGTCATCACACAAGCATGAATGTAACACCAGAACCAGATTACAGAAACAAAAGGCAATGTATAACAGAAACAACGATGCAATAAAAAAACACACTTCAAAACACTGTAGGCAGCAGAACCAACAATAAAATTCCGGTATAAAGAACTCTGGACTCAAGTAGAAACAATGAACAGAAGCTGCTAAAATTTTCTGCGGTGTTAGCCAAGCAAAATAGCTGAATTAATTAGGAAGAAGTTCATTCCAAGGATCAAGATTACAGCTGACTCGTTTATGAAATTGGATCTGCTGGTTAACATGAATCTAGAACTCCCCGAATTATTGTAGATTATCCAAAAGAACTCATGTTCTACAACATGGTCATCACCAAAGTAGAGTGGCATGTACGCAGCCTAACCTTGTGGTAGCACAAAAACTTTTAGATGATCCGAAATTCCGAAGGAAAAAATATCAGTGAGAATTGCGGAAGGAAAATTATGCTCACATTCAAGTATCAATAGGAGGATGCACTTACAAGGGCATATGAGTAATTTATTCTTTTCTTAGAAAAATATCAAGGCCACCAAAGGTCTAATGAATACTGAACCAAATTTTGCTACACTTCACAAACTCAACTCCAAGGTGAACAATGCACTCATGGCAATAAAACATCTTGATAGCCACGACACCATAATTGAGATTTTAATGAATACTGAACCAAATTTTGCTTTTATTGTTGCGACCAGGAAACATGTCTTCTAAATATTCAATTGAATACATCTTTAATCCCACCCAGTCTTGACTATAGCAATTAGTTCTAAGCCCTGTTTCTGAAATTAAAAGCGATCCTTTCCACCTCATAAACTATTATTCATTTGTGCTTGCAGAGTCCTTTTTTCTACCTTAAAAGAAAAGCCAGAGACTTCAAGATAACAACTTTCCTTAACCTAATGTTAAAAACAATCACTCATAGTACAGCTTCCTAGCTATCACAATATTCTAAACCTTGTTTATACACCACTCATTGTTAGATCACTAATAAGAGTCAGTGCTGTTACCAGCTCGTGCTCCACCAATCCAGAGACCAAGCCAAAAAGGAGAGGTTTAATCTAGTAACAGAAAAGAGGCCAATCAGCCGTCTCAAAGCATGTTGATTAGTTAATTTCAAAAAGGAGGTCTGCAGAAAGATTACAAATAAAAATCGTTGTTGATTGATACCAAAGCATAAATACTGGGTAGACCAAGGAGCTTTAAGTGATCATTTTCAGAGCCAAATGTTTTAGGTTTTGAGCAATTATGATAAGGTCACAAGATATACCCAAGGCCTGCCTTCAGTGCCTAGTATACTTGTATTGCAGACGAAATTACTATGGAAAGTAAGAGGAAGTACTGATGGTGAAAAGAAAAACCAAATGAAGATAGGGACCTCTTCGCCAGGATACGTATTACCCTGAATATCATATATAAGTCATCTACCACAGCACCACTGTAACAAAACCACTTGCATTTCAGCCTGCTTGATTTCAAAAAGGCCTTTCTGATGAGAAAATAACTCACAGATTTGTCTAGGGAATGGAAAATGGGAATTTATTTCCTAGTGTATGACATTCAAGTTGTTTCACAAGGTGTAAGCATACTTTTCCTTAATAGAACACATATTCAGAGACGGGGGACAGATAATGGGAAACTAATTCCTAAAATAAAACACACCTGCACTCCTATTTTCCATTCTACTATATTTCAAAATCTAGCAATGATATGGAACGAGATGATAAGAAACTACAAAATCATAAAGCCACTTTAGCAATCCCATTATCAATTTAAGTACAAGGATGGACAAGTTGGGCTTGCAAATATCCCAAGTACAACTACACAAGGAAGTTGTACTTGCAACTATCCAAGTACAAGGAAAGTTGAAACTTACTTGACAAAATAACAAACACGGCAGCGAAAAAGATGGATTGCGCATGGGAAGATGGCATGCCAGGGTCTGACCTGTTGGAAACAGGCCGCTCTTGGTTTAGTGCTCTCTTCAAAACAACTGAGAGCACAGAATTTAGAACAGATCCCATGGCAGCCCACACGGCTTCAGGATCATGTCTCCAGAGGATGACAGCACCAAAAGTAGCAGCCACAAGCCACTTGCTCTGCAATTTCATCACAAAACAAAGTCATTATACCTTACTTTTTCAGTCCATCAATAAACTTCCTATTGTGTTTGGAACAAAGAAAGGACATAATAAAACGTTAATAGAAATGTAAGTCGCGAAAGATGTGGGTTTAAAGACCACAATCGCCCGAAAACACGTACAAAAAACTAAAAAAGATAAAGATTCCAAGTACAAAGCTTATTCATAGACAACCCAAAACGAAAACCTGGAAGTTTATTCATCAACATATAGAGTATTCGGCATTGGCAAACACACTCAATGGCTGGCTGCACAAATTCAGCAGCATTTGCCATAGTTTGCCATTCAGTCAATTCGAGCTCTACTCAGAGCCAAAGATGAGAAGTTTTTCAAACACATCATAAGTTCATACCAAAGATCACCGATTTTTTTCTTAATCTAATCAATCAGCACAGATTGGAACACAAAATGCGACTGAGAATCCGCTCCATCTTTACCCCCTTGATTTGGTGCAGTCAGCAGCAAATGAATTTTTAACAGCTGAAGAGAATGAATACCTTAAATTTACCCCCTTAATTAGCATGATACAAGTACAATAACAACACAAAGCTAATCCCAAAAGAAATGTGATTAACATGAACTCCGTCTCAATCATTTGTTCACCTTTGATTAAAATACTCCTCACAAACAATAGAGAAGATATAAACAAATGATTGGGACAAAGGGATATAAAGTTAGAAACAACATTGCACCAGGGCCTCACAGGCTCCAACAGATTGCGAGGTAAGGGGTGGCAGGTATACACAGTCTTACCCGTATGTTAGCAACACAACGACTCCGTAACTAAGCAAAAATTAAACACAACCAACAAGAAACAAAAAGAGCACTAACCAAACGATTAAGAGAAGATTCAAAACCAGAAAAAAGATTGTAAGATTGAACAGAAGACGACCCATCAACGAAATTCTCTTGTTCAAGAACACTAATATTTTCCTCAGAGACGACCCATCAACGAAATTCCATATACCACACTCAAATCAGTAAACTAAAACAAAGAGGTGTGTTGCACCTTTATGCATTATAAATAAAGATGGGTCTGAGAGGGAGTTTTTGAAGCCATAGTGAAGTAGATATGTTCGCAATTCCATATACCACACTCAAATTCAGCAGCTAATGCATTTGCCATTGTTCGCCGTTCAGTCAATTCGAGCTCTACTCAGCACATCATAGGTTCATACCAAATATCACTGATTTTTTTTTAAATCTAATCAATCAGCACAGAACTTTTAACCACGCCTTAAAGTAAAGACATGGGAGAACAAGACGGAACACAAAATGGGACAGAGAATCCGCTCCATCTTTACCCTCTTGATTTGGTGCAGTCAGCAGCAAATGAACTTTTAACAGCTAAAGAGAATCAATTCCTTAAATTAACCCTCTTGATTGGCATGATACAACTACAATAACAACATAAAACCAATCCCAAATGAAAAGTGATTAACATGAACTCCGTCTCAATCATTTGTTCACCTTTAATTAAAATACTCCTCAAATATAGAAAAACGATAAATAAATGAATGACACAAATTGCGAGGTATGGGGGTGTCGAATGTACGCAGTCTTACCCTTGCGTTAGCAACACAACGACTCGGTAACTAAACAAAAATTAAAACACAACCCAACAAGAAACAAAAAGAGCACTAACCAGACGATTAAGAGTGGATTCAAAATCAGAAGAAAGATTAAGAGACTGTAAAGAAGAAGACCCATCAACCAAATTCTCTTGTTCAAGAACCCTAATATTATCCTCAGAATCCCCAGACCCTAAAGCTTGGATTTTGAATACCCTTTCTCCCATTAATCTTCTTCTTTGGGAGAAATTGGGTTTCCCAGAAATTAATTTACTGGAATTGCATAAACTTTGGGAAGAACATTGATGGGGTAATGAGAGGGAAAGTGAAAAAGAAAGGGAATTTAATTTAGTGGGAAATGTAAAGATTAAGGAATTGGTTAATAGATTTGCTGCTAACATGTTATTGGCTAATCTTGTAAAATAGTACTAAAATAATTAGGGGTTGGAGATTAGGAGAAGTAATTGAAAGTAAATGATGGTGATGATGAAGTGATAAAGAGGAATACTAGTTCACCATTTAGTGTAAAAAATGGTGTTTAATTTGGGAAGATTGAGGTTTGTATACTTCATGTAGTAATGAATTGTAGGTAGTTTGTGCATCATGGTATTGGTGCCTCATAATTTGGGACTTGGAACATGGATTTTAACTAGACCTGGTAAACGGGCCGTGTTTGGGGTAGTCATTTCGGGTTTCTCAAATCTTTGGGGTAGACCAGGTCGGATAGGGTCATTTCGGGTTACAGGCCTGTTTCGGGTTTGTTGTTCAGATCTGTTTCGGGTCAAGTTGGTCGGGTCATTTCATGAACAATGATTAAGAAAAAAAGGCATTTCAAGTTATGTTTTGTAGGGTCATTTTCGGGTTGGGTGGTTTCGGATCGGATCATTTCGGAATTCGGTGCGGTCTGTTATGAGTCCATGAAAGCTCGAGTCATTTTTGGGTCGGGTCGGGCAGGTCATTTCGGGTTTCGGGTGTCATTTGGGTGCGGCATTTCAGGTCAATCTTGGGTCAACCTTTTCGGGTCAGGTTGATTTTGCGATATCGAATTTTAACCATGTTGTTGTTTACTCTTCCGTTTCAGTCATTTGTTTATCTTTAGTTTTGGTTAGGCCAAGATAAGGAAAGAGACCATTTGTGCTAGTTTGTTAGTAGATGACAAGTGAACATAGTGTAAGATCAAATTACTCATAAAAACTTGTCTAATATAGAAAGATAAACAAAAGAATTAAACACCATACAATAGAATAGGTAAAAATCGTCCGGATAACAATAACTTCACATAAAACAATAACTTCACATAAATTGACCAAAAAAAAAAAAACAATAACTTCACATAAAACAACCTTAAGAAGTGGTATGTGTAACAACCCGACTTTGTACTCGGTCACGGAGACCGAGTAAGAAGTCATTCGAGGCCTAACACGTCATAGCGGAGTGTCCATGGATCAAGTAAGAAGGTTAGTGGACCGAGTAGAGTGTCTTGGGGACCGAGTAGAGTGTTTAGT
>JAGPOY010004092.1:4695-17028 GCA_018983105.1 Silene uniflora | reverse complement strand
AAGACAAGATTAAGGAAGTCCTATTTCCTTTTTCACTAACCGACAATGCTCGAGAATGGTTGGGCGACTTGGATAGGGTTGCAGCTGGGATTACGGACTGGACTACTTTAGCTTTGGCGTTTTATAAGAAGTTCTTTCCTCCGCAAAGGACTAATGCTTTGAGAGCCAAGATCACGAATTTCAAGCAAGGCGGTTCGGAGAATTTATTCGAAGCGTGGAGCCGATTTAAGGGCTATGTGAGAGTTGTACCTCACCACGGTTTTGAACCGTGGTTTATATGGAACCAGTTCTATAACGGGTTGTTCGATGACCATCGAGCTATACTAGATTCTGCAGCTAATGGTCGTTTCCAGCGAGAAATTGATGACGATAAGGGCTGGAAACTAATTGAGGAGATGGCTAAGCACACGGCTGAGTACGGTAATCCACGGAGTGGTACACGAACCGTGGCTAATATTGAAGCTGAAGGGCTCGAGGACAAGTTCGAGAAGCTGATTGCTCGAATGGACAGAATGGAGAATAATTCTTCCGGGAACCAACAAACGGTTCACATGATGCAAAGAGAAGAAATTATCGTTTGTGAAAGATGTGGCGAACCAGGCCACGTTGTTATCGACTGTTTTGCCGAGAAAGAGAAAGTCTACTCTTTCCAGCAATACCGTCAAGGAGGAGGCTACCAACAAGGGTATGTGCACCCTAACTTAAGATGGTCAAGTCAAAATGTTCAGAATTCGACTCCCACACCGCAGCAACAACCTTATGTGCCACCGCATAAGCAGAACTATCAGAAGCCGCCTCAGTTTGCTACACCACAGCAAGGGAATTCTTCATCTGGAGGAATTTCGGAGATGGGAGAGCTAAAGTCTATGATTCAGGCTCTAGCTACTCCATTGAACAAAGCGGACCAAGCCAACAATGCTACTATCAAGATGCGTGAGTCCCAAATTGCCCAACTTGCTGCGAATCAATCTGCAAGACAACCCGGACAGTTGCCTTCCCAAACTGAACAACGAAGAGAGACGTTGAATATGATCACACTGAGAAGTGGGACATCATATTCTGGTTGGAGTGATGTTGATTCTGGTGCTTCTAGCACAAATGCTAAGATTTCTGCTGTTGCCGCTGATATTCTGCTCGATCGAGAGGAAGTTGCTTCTCGATCGAGGACTTCTGAAGAGAGAGAGAGATCGATCGAGAACATGCTGTTACTCGATCGAGGGTTGCTGCTGAAGCCGTTGTTCGACCGAGAGATGCTGCTGATGGAAGCTCTCGATCGAATAACACCATAGTTCGATCGAGAGATGTTGCCGATGAGAATTCTCGATCGAATGACACTGATGTTCGATCGAATGATGTTGATCGATCGAAGGGTTCTGAACAGAAAAGTGGTCGATCGAGGCCTATGAATAAAAGAATGCTGAATAATGCTTTGATCCGTGATACGCACAAGGGAGTATCTGATGAGCACGTTCCATTTCCGGGACGTTTGATGAAAGCCAAGACGACGGAACCAGAGTTTGCACGGTTTGGACAAATTGTGCAAGGTTTGAATGTTTCGATTCCGTTCATCGATCTTGTGATAAAGGTACCCTCTTATCTTAAATTTATGAAAGAGATTTTGATGCGTAAACGTAATGTTGATGAGGTCGAGACCATTGCCTTGACGGAGGAGTGTTCTGCACACCTCCTAAACCGAACCCCACTTAAGCTATCTGACCCAGGAAGTTTTTCCATACCGTGTCATATTGGTCTTCAATTTATCGATAATGCGTTATGTGACCTAGGAGCTAGTGTCAGTGTGATGCCCTTGTCTTTGGCAAAGCGGTTAGGATTTACTAAGTACCACTGCACCAACATGACGGTCCAAATGGAAAACCGTACCCTCACACGACCCTTAGGCGTCTTAGAGGACATTCCTGTGCAAATAGGAAGGTTCTTTATTCCCGTAGATTTTGTCGTGTTAGATATACCCGAGGACACTCACACTCCCATTATTTTGGGACGACCATTCTTGCATACCTCGCAAGCAATTATTGATGTCGGGTTGCGCACTTTAACGTTTAATGTTGGTGGAGAGGAGCTTATATTTGCCAAACCTGCTACTCATAAGGGGTCGATGCGTATTTTTGAATGTAATGTTATTTCTGCTATTGATTTAAAGACGCCCCCTACGATTGAGTTACCTGCCATTCCTACTGTCGATATACCTGTTGCTACACTAACACCTCCGCCTCAGTTTGAGAGAGAAAAGGAGGATTGTGCTATTGTTGTTAACTGTGAAGGACCTGGATGGGGAGCTTTGTCACTAGAATGTGGCAAGCTAAGCTCCAATGCTGCATCTAGGAAGGCTGGAAAGGACAAGGCGACACGGCATGCTTCAAAGGGCTTGGAATTGGAGGACGATGTACCATATGTTTGGCGTGGAAAAGTGGACATTACAAGTGCGGAAGCCAATTTCGCAAGTCAGAGGCCTAGTGTTGGCCTAACAAACTTATTTGACTATTAGCCGGGTTTACAACCCCGTGCAAATTGTAATAGACAATAAATTTTTAGACCTTCGTGTGCCTTTATTCTCGTTTTATTTTGTTTACGTTTTTAGACTATAGACTATAGACTCCTGCTTTTTAGCGTAGCTAGCAATTTTTGACAATTAGTCGGTATTGTGGTATTTGGGATATGTTTAATGTTAATTTTGCAGGAACAAAAAGCCGCGTTCAAAGAATTATACATGGAAAAGCGTGCTGAGATGGGAATATCTCGATCGAATGGACACATTCTCGATCGAGGGATATGGTGAAAAGGAAGACCTCGATCGAGAGACTCAGTTCTCGATCGAGTGCAAGGAAGTTCAAGGGACAGCCACTTCTCGATCGAGAGGCAGTATTTGCTCGATCGAGAGGATCTATGCCACATGTCCTCGATCGAGAAGAATTTCTTCTCGTCGAGTGACCCCCTGCGGTTATAAATACTAAGTTTACTCCCTCGGTTTTGTCACTTCCTCTTTGTTCTTTTATCTTCTTCTTCCTTCTTTTACTATTCCCGGCCAAAATCCCTGACAAAAATCCCCTTGTTTGCCCAATAAAAAACCACAACTTACTTACCCACTTATTATATTGTCAAGATCAATCAAATTCCCTTCGATTTTCGTGCTTTACTATTTTAAAAGCTATTTTTGATCGGAAAATTTAGGTTTAAAGTCCGATCATCTCGGATTTTCGTGCTTCTTATTTGATTGATCTTATTTTTGATTGTGGGTAGTCTACTAAGGTATTGTTTTGGATGTTTTAATGCTTTGATTTGACCCCCCTTCCATTCGTATGACGATTTAGGATAGGACGCCTCTGTTTCGACTTTTGATCTTATTTAATCCGGTTTTTACTGTTGCATGTCGTCTGCAGGTATGGCTCCATTCTCCTACGGTGCGGCCGCTGTCGCTATTTTCGAGGACATTGTGCGATTTGGTTTGGGGAGGAAAGATCTCGAACGAGTTCATGATACATATGATATGACTCTGTTCGAGGCGATTTTTGTTTATGGCGCTCGGACTAATGGGAATGCAAGGCCGATGCGCAAGAGACTGAAGGTGACAAGACGAGATTATGTCGCCCATACCGGTCCAAAACATTCAAAGTCGATTTTGGGTAGCAATGCAGGCCATTGCTAATGTGATTCGCGCTTCCCGGTATTTTGCACTCTGGTTTGGGGAACCCGCGCCTTTTGTGAGTACCCTTTCTTTTGTGTTTTTCAGCTTTTAATTTATTGCATTTTTAGGAACAGGTACTAGGGTTGTGACCTCCGTCCCCTGTTTTGCTACTGTTGGTTGTTTTCGGCCAATGAGGACATTGTCCAATTTGGTTTCGGGAGGGTATCGTACATCCTTTTGCGTCTGCACTCGTATTTTGCATTCACGTTTATTGTTTTATGTATTGCATTTCATAAAAATTGAAAAAATTTAAAAATTTTATCACGTTTATTTTTGCATTTAATCGAGTCGGAAAGGAGTTTTCAATGATGACATTGCGTTATTTAGTCATAATATGCCATTCCTTGCCTTCTCAAATTTTGTCGTGAGATCTTCTATTGGACAATTAGACTTGACTCTTAATTTTTGGCAAACTACTAAACTTTCTGAGATTTATAGCCTTAAAACTGGTGACATCCATGACCGGTTAATTTTAGGATTGTGAGTAGTACTCCCTTCATTTCATGTTTTGCACGTGTATGAGTCTTGATTTCTTATTGCCTGCACGCATCGGTCAAAGGTCGATATTACGTGTTTGATGAACTTTTGCAATTCCCCTTTTTCTCGTTTTGCCCCATTAACTCCACAATAAGCCAAATCTGCCTGTTGCCCTTAACTACATCCCATACTTAGCCTACCATTGTGCCAAGTTAGGTTGTGGTCGAGGAAAATATCGTCTTATAACAAATTTGGTTCGCCTTGAAAATCATGGAGTGAGTATTAATGAGAAAAGTGCTCGGTCGAGAGCTTTATTGCTCGATCGAGTAGAAAATATTGTTCAAAGTAGTCGATCGAGAAGCTTCAAATGCTCGATCGAGTCATGGGCTAAAAGGTCCCTTGTCGAGAACCTTTCTCTCGATCGAAGGGAATAGCAGTTGGAAAAGTGCTCGGTCGAGAATCTTATAAAGCTCGATCGAAAGGTTCTGTTTACAGCCAAAAAGAAAAAAAACCAAAAATAAATATAATATTATGGCTGGGTCGAAAAAGAGTATACCTCATGTGCTTGTTATAAATTCTGAGGAGGTATTTATTTTGGGATAATGTGTTGTGAATGCCTATTATTTCAAAGGCATTGTGTTCATTCTTGAGTCGGAAGAACGAGATACGTTTTCTCATGGTATGTTAGGCTTATACCCCCACATTTCCATACTTGTTTTGCCCCTTCTTACCCACTTAGCCTCACATATCCAAATCTTGCAAAGTTCGGCTTGTAATAGAAATTGATGACGGTATGCGTGTGTACGGTGTTCGAATCTTTACTCATGCTAGTCAAGCATACGTGATTTGATGGTCGTAGTCTAGGTGAGAGACTATATTATTCTTCTTTCTCTTCTTTACATATAATCTTACCATTTGCTTTGTTGAGAGAAGAGAGATCCGGGAGAGTCCGAAATAAAAGAGTCTAGCAAGGTCGAAAGTCCAATGTTATTTTATGATATGTATAAATTTGAAGTGCATTAAACGGTTTGGCAATGACTAATAGTAGCTCTGAGTTTATTCCTTTCCATTAAGTCCTTAGTTGCATTTAGTTTGCTTGAGGGCAAGCAAAGGTTTGGTTTGGGGAAGTTTGATACGTGCATATTAAATAGACTTTTACGGTCCCTTTTGGCACGTATTTCTGTGATTATAAGTGGTTTTATATCGCTTTATACCCCGAATAGACTACTTTGTGTTTGTATTGCTATTTTGCAGATATAAGCTGGATTGTAGCGGAAACCAAGCTTTTCTGGCCTGAAAGTTGCATATCTAGAAGATGGAAGCACAAAAGGCGATTTCTCGAGCATGGAACCTGTCGTCTACCAAATGTACACCCAAGTCGACGAAGACCAAGTAGACTGGACGAGCAGAAAAGCCTCGATCGAGCTGACCTGTGCTCGATCGAGAGGACTTGAAGAGTAGAAGATCTCGATCGAACTGTCCTATGTTCGATCGAGGAAGCTGCAAGGAGAAGATCTCGTTCGATAGATCTCACTCTTCGATCGAGAAGGCTACTGAGGATTGTTCCCTGGTCGAGAACCTTCAGTGCTCGATCGAGAGGTTTTTAGGGTTAGCTACGTTAGGAAAGCCCATAAGTTAATAATATTTTGTACGTGTTTACTATAAAAACACATAAGGTCGACAGACCTAGATATCTCTCCTTTTATCTATCTTTCCCTTATTATCAGACACTTTTAATTGTTCAATAATTAGAATTCTTCCTTCTCTTTTCCTTTTACAGTTTACGTTCGATTTGGAGTAAGAAGCTGGAACCCTACGTTCTCTACGCCGGATCGCACGAGACCGTATTACTTTTTCCCTTAGTTTAATTTTCTCGTATTATGATGTTGTTTAGCATGTTTACTTTAATTGCTTTCGTTAGTAGTTATAGTATGAGTAGCTAAATCTAGTGTGTGCGAGGATGAGGGAAGCCGTGTCGATGTATGCTAGGGTATGACCGGGTAGGGCACTTTACGGTAGGAATTGTAGTCAAATAATATAATTGTTGTTTTGGTTGAATGAGTGCACGCAGGAGACCATACGCTTAGTTAACCCCCGACCTAGATCGAAAGATTGGAAGGGTAAGACTTGTTTAATTACAATAATCGATTTTTTATGAGGATGAAAGTTAAGTAAGATTGACTTTAGTACGACTTAAGACGGAAAGGTATAGTCGGGTTTAAGGACCGAAAGGTGACAACCCAGTCCTTCCTACCAACGAACTGACCGACCTAGTAAACCCTAATTTGTTGATGACACGGTGGACCGAACCCCTCGCATACTCCCTCTCCTTCTGATTTATATTTCGTTAGTTTTATTACCTTTTAATTACTCTTTCTTTTAATCTTTAGTATTTAGATAAACAAATCAAACCCCCAGTTTTTGTGACTGACAGAGAAAATACATAGATAGAAAATAGCCTCCCTGTGGAGATCGACCCTATTTTACCACTAGCGTCTGTTAGTAGTTTTAGGTTTATTTTTGGTGTGCATCAAGCGGCGGGGCAACCACTTAGGGAACACCGTCGTTCTAGAGCAGTCGAGGAGGGGATTGTGGATGTCCAGCCTACACCATCGAGCTATGCACCGTACCCTTATCCATCCTACCCTACGGCTTATGACCCTAGGATGAAGCCACATGAGCTGGCGGAGCGGCTATCCTCTACCTTGGTTCTCCGGAACATGCATGAGATGGCCAATGTACAGGGCATAGGTACGGGGCTAGCACGCCAGTCTGGTGGAGCGGTGTGGGTGACGACACGGGTGTGTTTGCCAGTTATGGAGTAGATCGCACCACTTGGGGTCCCCCAGAGAGCTTCGAGAGAGGCTACCTAGCAGGCCAGTAGGGAGCCAACTTGGGAGTCAACTTGATGATCAAGGAAGATGGGTTGGGGAAACCACTCAGCTGGGACTCCATCTACTGCAGGCCCTTCAGGCACTGGCGGGACCATGGACATGGATGCAGATATGGATGCCGATGTTTGAGATTTATGATTTTCTGTTGGTCATTGTGGATTTCATCATTAGACTTTGTTTTGTCTTTTCGGATTTGATTTCGGTGGTTTTAAGACTTTCGTTGGTTTTTAAGCGGCCATAAGGACACACTTTGACTTGCTTTCTTTTATGAGGACATGTTTGTGGAGCGGATACGCTCAGACCAATTTTTGTTGTGCTACACCCTTTGTTTGCAGGAGGATACGAGATACATGTAATTTGTCTCGTGAAGTATCAGTTTGCCGAGCTAATACTCGGCCGAGTAGTCACTACTCGGCCGAGTAGACCAGACTCGGCCGAGTAGACCCTATTCGGCCAAGTACAACCTCTGATCAGCCTGATTTTGGCTGTGCTGTTTACGTTTTGCCAAACATTCTTATGTGTTACTTACCCCATCGGGTAAACCGCCTTGATATGTGTCCGTCATCGCTCTCATACTATGACGACCTCTTTTGCTCGTTAAGTAACTTATATCCTATTACAATAGTTGGCGTTCCTTTTCACACGTTATGCTTTGACACACCTGCGGGCTGCGGTCACATTCAAACCACCGTGGGAGTGAACTTCGGGGACGAAGTTCTCTTTTAAGGGGGATAGAGACTATTGCGGCAGAAAACGGAACGAAAATAGTAATTTATGTATGTAATGTATGGACAAGTGAGCTACAAGTGAACTATTTATCTTCCAACTCGGTTTGTTTGTTTGTTCCTTATTGCGTGGTATCTTCTAATTGGTTAAATCCGCGTCTTATGGTGTTGTAATTTAGTGCCTTCGATGTGTTATATGGTGGATTCTTACATGCGCACGTTAGTCGTAATGACCTTTGATTGCCTAACTATCGATATAATGCCTATACTATTTTGGTTGCGTAAATTTCATTATAATATGTAGGCTAAATTACAATTAACCACCACGTATTTGCGTATTTTTACAAATTACCACCGCGTATTTGCGTTTTTACAAATAACCCCCAACATTTAGCGTATATTCCCCAATCACCACCGTATTTTTATCCCGAGCATTGTTTTTCTTATTTCCCGACTTGTTAAGTGACGATTTAAGCAAATTTCCTTAATTACCCCCATTTAATTATACTGATCGATTAATCTCAATCCCAAATAACATATCATATCCCTCTTCTTCCATCTTTCCCTAAATCTACCAATTTATTCCAAAGCCTAAATCTCCATTTTAGTCCCCAAATCAATCGACAATTTGCCTCAATCCGTAAATCATGTAACCCCCTTCTTCCTTCTCGATTTCGCTGCGGTAGTCGTCTGCAAACCAAACTCGCGTTAATGGCGCACAAACCCAGAAAGGATCCATGGCGCACAAACCCATAAAAAAATCCATGGTTGCTTCATCAATGGCGCAAAAATCCAAAACAACCCAGATATTGGTTCATGAATTAATGCCATAAATTTGTACCACAATTTTGTCCCCAATTTTTCCAGAAATTTTACATTTATTTACCACTAATTGATTTAAACAAACTACTTAACAAGTATATAAAGTATATGTATTGAAAATATGAGAGAGTGATTTTTACCTCATAAATTTAGTACATGATGGTATTTAATTTTTTTGGTTGATTTTTGATGTTAAAGAGGGAAGATAAATTTTAGAGATGGAGTTAGATAAATGTAATTAACATTTGTGGTCGATATTAGTAATTTAATAGCAAAAAAGAAAAGGTATTAATCAATCAAAGTGGTTAAATGAGGGTAGTATGGGAAATTTGCGTAAATTGTCACTTAACAACTCGGAAAATAAGAAAAATGATACTCGGGGTAAAACTACGGTGGTGATTGGGGAATATACGCTAAATATTGGGGGTTATTTGTAAAAATGCAAATACGTGGTGGTAATTTGTAAAAATACACAAATACTTGGTCGTTATTTGTAATTTAGCCTAATATGTAAGTTGATCTGTTGAGCTTTGGTCGTTGTCGTAACGGTCTTATTTACAAGATGCGACTCGTTTACGTGTGTTGAGTCACCGTAGACGACTGTGATGCGAGATGTTAACCCGGAACGGTATAATACCGGTAGGCCATGATAATAAATATTTGTACGTTCCGAACCTGCTTAGATTTCTTATCCTTGCTAGTTATAGGGGGAGTAAAACTTCGAGGACGAAGTTTCTTCTAAGGGGGGAAGACTGTAATACCCCGTTTCTTAAGGACCCTTTGACCAGCCGTTGAACATAGAAGACCCTTGGAAAGACTAGTCGAAGGTAGATGTCGGGTTGCTTATACTTATATAAACGAGCGTTAATTAGAACCCAACGCCACAGACACTACTCAGCCAAGTAGTTATTACTCGGCCGAGCAGTCATTTACTCGGCCGAGTACACCAACGTCAGCATTCCGCGTTATAATTGAAAGACCCGACGATAAATCATTTTATTCATTTATACAAACACAGCTTTGAGAACCCTATCTCTCTATCATGCCTCCCTCCTCATATCTCCACCTCCTAACCATTAGAATCCCACACAGAAGGAGAAGACCTCAAACAAGATTACATCGGGATAAGGGTAGCGCCATGTAATAAGGTAAGTCACCTAGTTTAGTTCTTCCTTTGATGCAGCGAGATGATGGAGGTGATATAGCAAACATACGTGTCGTTGTTGTAGGATCGTATATGATGGGACCAGGGGGATACTGGGATTACGTGTCTACGTGCTAGGCGGCTATGTGACGGAAAGAAGTAAAGGTAGGTTTACCTACTCAGTCTGTAATGTAATTGCATACGTGTTTCTATTGTGTTATTGGTTAGTGATTGTTAAGATTGGATTCATTGGTATCGGCTGAAAGGTTGTGGTAAATGTTCCGGCTGAGTGAGCCAACATCGGGAGATGGTTTCACGCCCCTTGATCGCTCTTTGCGACTCTCCCGTCGCAAGGAGGATGTGCACATTTATACTTGAGTATTCGCTTATTCCGATAAGCGGCCGAGGTGACAAGGCTGCGGTCACTGGCTGAGATGTGATGGCCGACATGGCTGGCTGACGGACTTCGGTTGATGTATTGTGACGAATTGCTTTAGTTAACTCGTGTGAATGCTTACAGTTCACTGACCCGTTTGTTGTTGTCTTTGACCTGCTATGATCCATTGGGGGAATGGTGAGCACTTGACTTTCAGGTTATCTCAGTGTTTGTCTTTGGGCGAGTCGAGACATCGGAGTCATGGCAGATCACGTAGCTGAGCTGATAGAGTTGAGTCATAGCATAGACGAGTTGTATCTCTCTTTTGTAGCTTAGTTTTCGCCGTATGTTGTAAAGGTTAATAATGTAATTAAAGTATCCTTATTGTTTATTTGATTGTCACTTCCTCGGGTAACCGAGATGGTGACACCCTTAACCAACGGGGAAGGTCCTTGCTAAGGCTCCTTGTTGGTTGGGGGTGTTACATTGTCGTATCGCAAGACAGATATAGGCCTGCTCGGATCTAGGTTTTCGCGTGGTTTATGATTCTCATTGTGATATTAGTGAGTGGGTCATAAATTGGTTGAACTATTTAGAAAAAGGGGAGGATGCGATCATCGTCAAGTGAAGTTTATGACAACGTTATGGTGCCTTTGGTTCGTGCGTAATAAGGTCTTGTTTCGCAGGGAGAGATTCCATCCAGAGATGTTCTTCTCTTTATGGTCTAGTGTGGTAGGTCCAACCTTGCACACTTCCATAACTAGGAATTTAGAACCGGGGGATGTAAGAGATGGATGTGATGGGGAAGAGGCTAAGGACATTCGTAATGGGCACCCATATTTTGTTATTAGTAAAAAGGATCAATGTCACATGGCAATGATAATCGTGGTTGCGGGATGAAAATCTAAGAGTCGAGCAGCAATTGGATGGGTTATAACCACGAGGGTGTGCGTCTGCTTTTGAAGGGGAAAAAAATTAAGGCGGAATCGACACTTCAAGCTGAAACTCTAGGAATAAGGGAAGTGTTATCTTGGGCTCGTGCGCATGGAATCCTTCATCTGGAAGTACAAACGGATTGTCTTCAGTTGCTGGTTCAATTGGCCGGAGTAGAGATCGAACATCATCTCATCACAGGGCTCCTGGATGACATTAGACGTGTATTTCCTTCGTTTCATTGTTTATGTTTTATCTTTGTTTCTAGGTGTCTTAATCTTATTGTTCATGACCTCGCTCAGAGGGCCATGAGAGGTTAGTCTAGGAACATTTCTTTACAGCTGCAAAAAAATAATAATAATAATACTAATAATCTCCATGATATCCATTATTTTTGTTAAATTTCAAGGTATCACTACTCTTAAAATCTACTCATGGTACTGCAGTGTAATTACCCAGGCCTGCACAGAAATGGAAGATTCTGTCAGACAGGATTCACACAGCAAAAACTCTGAATGCTATAAACTTCAGGAAATGATTAAAAATAGCAAACGATTTTTAAAATTCATGAAAATTTGTGACAATTAAGATTAATATAGGATCTAAAACTGTTCCAAATTTCAGGATTTTTCAAGGCCTCTAAGTATTTTTAAAAATTTCACAAACAGACACAGATGTTTAAAATTCAGACTGAATTCCTGTATGCTGTAAATGTGAGAACTTTCTTAAGTAACAGGGCGATATAATCAACACAAATGACTCTAAGCAAAGCACAAGAGACTCAAGTATTGATTTGG
Organism: Silene uniflora; assembly: GCA_018983105.1. Lineage (NCBI taxonomy): Eukaryota > Viridiplantae > Streptophyta > Magnoliopsida > Caryophyllales > Caryophyllaceae > Silene > Silene uniflora. The sequence continues at coordinate 5,157 of JAGPOY010004092.1, read as the reverse complement.
GGTGTCAGATTAACTAGGCTCAAGCAAAGCACAAAACTCCTAATTAATTTAACAAACAATGAACATTCAAACTGTCAAGCAAGGCACAGACTAGTTTAGATGCTCACCACAGGTACTTAATCAACTCCTAAGCAAAGTACAAGGAGTCACTAAGCCTGACTTTACAACTAAGCAATGCACAAGTTGTTAAAGATTCAAGTTTTGAGAGAATTCTCAGGTTTTTTGTTGGGGCTGGTGTCCTCCACAGTTAGTGCAATAATTTTATTGAAACTCTCAGAGGAACACAGGGTATACTTTTGTATTATTATCAGTTGATCCACGTTTATCAATAACGGTTGGCTTGCTAGATAAGTTTGACGTTATTGTCATACGGATGGCGGTGATCAACTGGTCCCTATAAGTCACACCTATAGGACACGTTTGAGAGATGTGACGGTATGAAAATACAGTCATATTTATGCC
>JAGPOY010004091.1:3616-15952 GCA_018983105.1 Silene uniflora | reverse complement strand
ACCTTTGGTGTGGTATGGAGGGAGTAATATTTATAAGACTCGAAAAACTTTACTTTATAATGATAGCGAAAATCTTAAGAGCTCTTTAAAATAATATTTATGAGAGTCGAAAAATTTTTGGTTGATACATAAGGTCCAAATATGCCTCTTATTTATAATCATAAGATCACACCACCTTATACTAATCTTTCGATGTGGGACAATTCTACTATTTATATGTAGTATATTCACCACACCTACCTTATTTTCCAATGTGGGACAAAACAAACTAAAAAGCACACAATGTTACATACTAAGAAGTAAGAAGTATATCATCTTTAATATGTGCAAATAATATGAAATTTATACTCTAATGATAGCATTTTTTACCACGAAGCTAATTATATTATTTGTATAATTTTTTTACCGGCATTTTTTTGCCAAATGAAATGTAAGAGTTTTTATATAAAAATTGGAAATATCACTTGAATATAATTTAGGAAATATATATTATGGTAATTAAAATATTTTCCACTTTATTTTTTTACATCAAAAGTATTAATTATGATACTTTCCTTAATTGATTTTTGATGATGTGGACGCTCTAGAATCGTTCGAAAAAACTCTCTTTTATATATATATATTGACTATTACCCTTGCATACTTGTATACTGCATCTATTTTAGTCATTCCATTATACGGAGTATAGGTTATCAAAGTTGATTAGTATGTATGAGTGTCGTAGAATACTCCGTATTAGGTAAGGGGTGTTCACTATTGAAGATATTAAGGATACTGATTCTATGCATAATACCAGACAGGATCAAGCTCTAATTGCCAATCAATACTATATATTAAATCAAGAAACCAAGGGACTTCAATGTAAATAAATAAATCTATACAAATTAATTATACTATATAGTTTGTAATTGCTAGCACTGTGCGATGGACCTAAACAAGGGACTTCAATGCAAATATTATATAGTTTTGGTTGAAATATAAATTTAGATAACAACGTAATATGATAATTTTCCTTAAAATAAACATGACCCACTATGGTATTAATTAGTATAAAGATGTTAATTATTTTAACATAAGCAAATATAATATAAATATATTTTATTTTGGAAATTATATATGAAAAGGTAAATAAATCAATCCAGATTTCCTAAAAAATATAATATTTCATAATTCATTAAATTTGTAATTTAATTAGTAACATATAATAATTGCTCTTAAATAATATTCTTCACTAATATTTCATATTTATTTAAATATATAACTCTCCGAATATTATATTTGTTGAATCGGTTAGAAAGCTAATTGACGCATTGTGAGTAGTAAAGCAACAATGATAGCAGCGGGAGTAGTGAAAGTCCTACTAGCGGCAAGGGGAGTAATGAAATTAACAATAGTAAATGCGGGGGTAGTGAAAGAAAAAATAATGATGGCGGGATAAGTGAAAGTAATAGTAGTCACAAGTCACTCACAACACATGTAATGAAAGTAACAATAGAAACAACGAAAAGAGTATGAAAAATTAATTAACAATTCGATTTTAAGAAAATGTTGATTTTATTTAAATATATAAGTTTGACAAAACTAACGGGTTAACCGTAAAAATAGCAGGGTAATTAAACAAACAACAGTAATCGAAGAAATAGTTTTAACAAGGGATGTACAGATGTAGTAAAAGAAGTTATAACATTAAAAGCGGGAGTAGTGAACGTGTCTCATAATTTGTTGATTTTACATCTCATCATAATTTCAAGATATAAATTTTAAATGTATGTGTTAACCAAATCTAGCGAATCAATCATATTTCATAGAAAATAAAATTTAAATGATAAATAAAAGTCGTCCGGGCGTAGCCGGGCACCCAACCTAGTCAAGATAATACGGAGTACTTGATTTCCTTCCTTGATTGTAAATATTTGTTTCATTATTATGATTATTGTAAACTTGTATTTTAGGTAGTAAATATTTATGTACACTATATATGCTTGTACCTATTCACTGTAATTAATCATTCAAATAATTATCATTTACATACCTTTTATTCTCTTATATGGTATCAGAGCTCTATCGATCCTTAACCTGCAAAACTCAACGCCTTCTTCCCTTTCTTCGAGCATGGCCATGAACGCCATTTCCGTTCCTACATCAACTGACTCTTCTCCCTCCATTCTCTTTGTCAATTTCAGCCAATGTGTCTCCCTTACCCCCACCACCTATACTCAATGGGCATTTCAAATTAAAAGCATTCTCCTAGGTCTCAATCTCTTCAAATTTCTTGATGGATCTCACTCAATTCCCCCCAACACTCACAAGGTTGATGGCAAAGACCAACCCAACCCCGCCTATGACCTCTGGACTCGCCAAGATCATCTCCTTCTTGGCTCTCTTATGGGTACTCTTGACCCATCCATTTCCCCTCTCGTTCTTGAAACCAAAACTTCCCGTGAAGCATGAGATCTCTTAGCCTCCACCTTTGGCAAAATTTCTTAGGGACGCATCCTCCAAATCAAGGATCGTCTAACCTCTGTTTGTAAAGGGGACATGCCCATATCCGAGTATATGACTGCCATCAAAAAATGTGTCATTGAACTTGCTCAATTAGGACACAAAGTTGACAGTGAAGACATCGCTTCTAAGGTTCTTCGCGGTCTCGATCAGAGCACCTACAAGCCTTTTATTGACGGCGTTAATGCTCGAGATCTGCCAATTTCCTTTGAATATCTTCATGAAAAACTTATTCAACATGAACTCTTCCTCAAACAAACTACCCCCGACTCATCTCCACCCTCCTTCCCTGCCTCTGTTCATGCTGCCTACTATCGCGGTTCCACCTCACGCTACACACCTCGCTCTGCTCCTCCTCTTTTACCTACTCCCTCCGCTCAAATCACTCCCAATCCCCCCCCTCAAAATCACTTTAATGGCAAATGCCAATACTGCCATTTTAAAGGTCACTACCTATCTGACTGTCGCAATTTCAAACACAATCATCCCAACATCGTCATCCCCCAGTGCCAAAACCGCTTCTCCAATCCACCTCAGGCTCACACCGCCACAGCTACCGTCACTTCTCCCTCCTCCTGGCTCGTTGATAGTGGAGCCTCGCATCATCTCACCAATGACTTAAATACACTCGCACTTCATCAGCCATATGATGGCAGTGACATGGGCGGACTTAGGGGGGCCTCGGGGGGCACGTGCCCCCCACAACTTCTGAGAAATTAATACTTATTAGTGTACATAATAAGCAAGTAGTATGTGTGAGCATAGTTGGTAGAAGTTCTAATGAACAACCTTGAGGTTCTAGTTTCAATTCTCCTTGTTAGAGTATTTTTTTAACATGATTTTTAGTGATTTGGGTTGGGCCTTATTATAAATTGTTATAGTTTTTCGATTTAATTGTAAAAATTTGCTTGGAATAGGACTTGATCCCTAGACCTTAAATAGCATTTTGCCCTTAAAGTCTCAACCATTGAGCTACTTATACTTGTTGGTTAGAATAAGCACTAAATTGTTTTATATACTAAAAAGAGACTCTTATTTTTCAATACTTTTACATAAAAATTTTGTATTGTGGAGAAAATTTTTCAAATAAATTACTTTACGAAAAAAATTCATAAATGACCAATAATTATTGTTACATTTTGTTTTATATACAACATTAGTTTATGATTTTTCAAAAAAAAAAAATATATAAAAATTGTTTTTTAAGATTGAAGATGACATCGAGGAAAAAAAAAATTTTGTGCCCCCCTTTACTTAGATCCTAGGTCCGCCACTGGGCAGTGACAATGTTATCATTGGTGACGGCTCTACCTTACTCATTGCAAACATAGGTTCAATTACTATCTCTTCTTCTACATTATCTCCTTTAAAATTTCATAATGTTTTACATGTTCCTTTAATTTCTTGTAATATATTATATGTGTCTCAATTTTTCAAAGATAACAATGCACTAATTGAGTTTTCTTCCTCTGAATTTCTTTTTAAGGATACATTAACGGGACAAATTCTGCTCCGCGGTCCAATTAACCGTGGCATCTACACTTGGAACCCGTCTTTAGTTCAAGCTTTCTCAGCCACCACATCATCACTTCATGCTCTTCATCATCGTCTTGGTCATCCTTCCGCTGCAACCCTTGCTTTTCTTAGTCGTACTTTTAATTTCAAATGCACTGCTTCTGATTTTCAATCATGTAATTCTTGCAAAATAAACATGTCTCACAAGTTACCTTTTCCTTTATCGTCTCTTCAATCTACTGCCCCTCTTGAGTTGATTTTTTCAGACGTTTAGACATCACCCATATATTCACACGATGACTATAAATACTATGTCATCTTCGTCGACCATTATACGAAATATGTTTGGCTATACCCTCTAAAGCAAAAATCTGACACTCTTGCAACCTTTACCAGATTTAAAGCACTAGTTGAAAAGTATTTCCGTCGTCCTATAATTCAATTCTTCTCCGACAATGGTGGAGAATACATCAAAATGGCCTCTACCTTCGCTCAAAATGGCATCTCTCATCTTACTTCTCCCCCTCATACACCCGAACACAATGGCTATGCGGAACGACGTCATCGTCATATAGTCGAAACGGGTCTCTCCTTGTTAACTCACACTCAACTTCCCCTCCAATTCTGGCCGTCTGCCTTTACTACAACAGTGTATCTAATTAATCGCTCACCTACACCAACTCTCAACAATGACTCACCTTATTTCCGTCTCTTCAAACAACAACCTAATTTTCTCAAACTCCGCTGTTTTGGGTGCCTTGCGTACCCCTGGATACGCCCTTACGCTGCACACAAACTGTCTCCTCGCTCTACTCCTTGCATCTTTGTTGGGTATTCTCCCACTCAAAGTGCATATCACTGTTATGATCCTGTAACAACCAAATTATACACATCTCGACATGTCACCTTCGTTGAAAACGAATTCCTATTCCCATCTCTTACCTCGCCTTCATTTACTTCGTCCTCTCCAATCAGTCCCATGGACTGGTGTCTCACCTCCATTCATGTCACTCCTCACACGCCCATTGTCGTCTCACCTGACAAACCTGCCAACTCCTCTGTTTCCCCTGCCAACTCTCCGCTTCCCCCACCCGAATCCTCTCATGCGTCCTCTGTTACCAGTAGTACCAGTACTACTGCAACTTCTCCATCTGTCACACCTCCCCCTCCTCGACTACTCGACTTCTCAACAACATCATCAAACCCAACCCTAAATACGCCAAGCTTGCCACCCTAAACCCCACCCCCAGCCTTCCTAACACAACCAAACAAGCACTCCCATCCCCTCACTGGCGCCAAGCTATGCTCGATGAATACTCTGCCTTAACCAAAAACAACACCTGGACTCTAGTTCTTGCCACTGATGCTCCTAATGTTGTCGGTTGTAAATGGGACTTTCGAGTCAAATACAAACCTGACAATACCATTGACAAATATAAAGCCCGCATTGTTGCAAAAGGGTTTAATTAACGCCCCAGAGTTGATTTTTCTGATACCTTCAGTCCGGTTGTAAAACCAGTCACTGTACGTTTATTACTCTCCCTTCCTCTTATTCATGGTAGGCCTCTCCGCCAATTAGACATTAATAATGCGTTTCTACAAGGTACTCTTCATGAAACAGTATATATGCAACAACAGTCTGGGTTTCTTGATGAAAGCCAACCCACTCATGTCTGTCGTCTTAACAAAGCGATATACGGTCTTAAACAAGCTCCTAGAGCTTGGTACACTGAACTTACGATTATTTTACTTACTCACGGTTTTAAGTCTTCACTTTCCGATCAATCTTTATTTATTTTGCATCACCAAAATCACACCTTATATCTTTTAGTTTATGTGGATGATATTATTATTACTGGTTCTTCATCATCCTTTGTGTCTAATTTTATTTCTCAATTTGCAACTCGGTTTAGTCTCAAAGATCTAGCAAATCTGTCATATTTTTTAGGTGTTGAAGTTGACACGGCTGTCGCAACCCTATCAAAAATAAAACCATCGGTCTCAACTAAATGTAGTAGAGGCAGTCGGGTATCGAATCCACAGGGAGAAGGGAACCCTATAACTGACTAAGTCTGTCAAAGTAACCAAATGGGGGTTTGTTTGTTTGGTATCTAAACTACGAGATTAAAAGAGAGTAAAAGGATTAAGAGAAATAAGGCAAAGAAATAGCGAATAAAAATCAGATAAGAGGGAGAAATATGTCAGGAGTCGGTCTGTCGTGGTAACTACACTATCGGGTTAACTAGGTCGTTCAGTCTATTGATAAGAAGAGTAGCGGTTATCTCCTTTCGGTCTCAAACCAGCGATTATACCTTTTCGGTCTCTAATCACCCTAAGGTCATCCTAACTGACTTTCGCCCTATTAGGAATCGCCTATCGATTCTAAGCAAGTCTACCCTACCAATCTTTCGATCTAGATCGGGGTTAACTAAATAATCGGTCTCCTGCGTGCACTCATTCAACCAATTGACAATTATATTGCTTAACATGATTCTTATCTCAAAACTAACCTAACATGTCAAACCTATCATGCTTCTACCACGGTTTCCCTCATCCTAGCTTATTAACAAGATTAGCTACACATGGCTTGGGATACTACGCTAGAAATTGCTACGATAATAACAAAAGACATGGTAACAATAGAATTAATAAAAGCAAATAAAGGGAAAGAAGAAATTAAAGCGAATTAATTAAAAGAAAGAAAGAGTAATAATTACTAAATAGGGGGAACGGAAATCGAAGCAACCAAAAGTCTCGATCTTCGCAAAGTTACAGTAGCAAAAGTCTTAGGGTAAAGATGAATATGGTAGATAAAAGATTAAAAAGATCCTCCTGATTAGCGAGCTAATCTCCTTATTTATAACAAAGCTAACACGAAATTAAAACCTAATGCGTCACGGACCAAGGCCCAGTAACAGAAAACTACTCGATCGAAGAATACAACCTCTCGATCGAGTAGAAATCTTCAGCCAACCTCTCGATCGAGTAAGTCACCAACTCGATCGAGGCCTTCCTCTTAAGCGATCACTCGATCGAGCACAAGACAGCTCGATCGAGGCCTCAGCATATGCCATCCTCTCGATCGACCATAAGCAGGGGTCGATCGAGATCTTCTGTCTTTTGCAACCCGTGTTGACTCTTCTCTTGGCATTTGACTTGGATATGGTGTGGTTTCACGCTTCGCAATGCGCGAGCAATCTGTTCCGTCTCCTCTATCTCCTAAATATGCGTGCTTGGGACAATTCTGGCTCGATTTTCACTTCTTCTCAGCTTGTACCTGCAAAATGGCAATGAAAGTACAAAGTAGCGGATTCGGGGCATAAAGTGACAAGAAATCACCTAAATGATATAGAAATGCGTGCCAAAATGGAACGTAAAGCCTATATGAAATGCACGCATGAAACTTCCCCAAACCAAACATTTGCTTGTCCTCAAGCAAACTAAATGCAACTAATAAGGACCTAATGGAAAGGAGTATGTCTCAGAGCTGGCTATAAGTCAATGCCAAACCGTTTAATGCACATAATCAACCGCTGCAAAGCTCAATACAAAAGTGAACAAAATTTATGTATATCTTGGAAATAAATTGGACGTTCGACCTTGCAAGACTCATAAGTTTGGACTCTCCCGGGTCACTCTTCTCTCAACAAGTAAATGGTAAGTTTATATATGTAAAGAGAAAGAAGAAAATGCAGACACTCACCTAGACTGCGACCGACATAACATGCATCGCTAACTAACATGAAAATTGATTCAGTCACCATACACACGCACAACCACCGTTCAAGGACTATCACGTGCCGAACAATTGCAAAATATGGATATGTGAGGCTAATTGGTAAGAAGGGGCAAACCAATAATGGAATTGTGGGGGTAAGTAGCCAAGCTAGCACCTAACAAGACCATGATAAAACTCATTCCGTTCTTCCAATTATCAAAAATTAAGCTCAATGCCTTCTTGACTAGGCATATACAACACAAAAATCCGAAAAATATACATCTCGTAAAATATTAATAAGCATAAGAGGTGTAAAGAACAATTATAAACCAATTTCAGCCTTTCTATTTTTTTCTTTCGATTTTTACTATTTTTTTTCCAGGGCTGATTTTTTTCTTTTTTATTTCTTTCATACCTTCTTTTTCTCATAAATACTCACTCTGATACAATAAAAATGAGCTAAAATCCGATACAATACAACAAATACCTCAAAAACTAATAAACTAGCTCGGCTATGGTAGGCTTAATTTAGTATGTAGCTAAAAGGTAACTGGCAGATTTGGCTAATCTGGAGCTGATGGGGTAAAATGAGAAAGGGAAAAATGCAAAAGTTCTCTAAACACGTGATACCGACCACAAACCCATGCGTGCAAGCAATAAGCATCAAAATTCATATACATGCGATACAATGAAATGAGGGGAGTAACTACTCTCAACCCTAGACGAACTGGTCAAGAATGTTACTAGTTATGAGCTCTAACCCTCAGAATATATGAGTAGGTTGCCAAATAAACGGGTCAAGTCTAATAGTCCAAAACAGATTCCAAGACAAAATTTGAGAAATCGCTTGATTTTGCTAAGCAGGTCGTGAAAAGTGCAAGGAATAGCATACAAATGACTTATAGTGCAATTTCATCATCGAAAAATACTCCAATCCGACTCGACTATATGCAAAAATAAACGTGATATTTTTTATTTTTATATTTTATACTATTTTTTTTTTTTTTTTGATTTTTATGAAACATGAATAAAATAACAGAAAATAAACGTGAATGCAAACCAATGCAAATGCAGACGCAAAAGGATGCAAATACCTCCTCAAACCAAAACAGACAATGCCCTCATTGTCTTCTCGGCTGACGAACAGCAAATAAGGGGAAGGGATACACAGCCTAATACATGCTTCTAAGGGATGAAATACAATAGATGGAAAGATGGAGAATAGATAAACTCACAAGATATAGCTTCCCCAAACCAGCAGCTCAACAAGGGGACAGCTAATCATCTCCCCAAACCATCTCGTCAGCATGAGAGGAGGTAACGGGCTTAGACCCCGTCACAATGGTCGTATCAGTAGTAACGACCTCAACAACAGTAGCAGGAAACTCGATCGAGTAACAGCTTCCCTCGATCGAGCGAATCTTCTCGCAAGTGTCCTCGATCGAGTAGTTTGGGTATTACTCGATCGAGGAGATGTTCGATCGATGTCTTTCTTGTAACTCTCGATCGAGTAAAGTGACTAACTCGATCGAGTGATTCCTTGCTGGCACGTACTTTGAGATATCGTCGTTTGAGTACGCGTTCCCTTACGTGCAAAATCGACATAAAATTGCGTTCCAATAATACCAAAAAAAATTGTCTAACAGTCAAAAATAGTCTATAGTCTTCTAAACTAATTGTCTCTACGCTAGTTGTCTAAAAGCAATAAATAGTCTTGAAGTAAATTGTTTTTACAATTTGCACGGGGTTGAAAACCCGGCTTAATATCCCAATAAGCTCAATAGCCCGCAATGGGGCCTCTGACTCGCGGAAATACCCTCAGCGGCGGTAATTTCCGTCTTCTTCTTCCATTTGAATGATCCGTTGTAATACCCCGTTCTCTCTTAAGGGTATACTCGACCGAATTAGGGTTACTCGGCCGAGTATACCTATTGTCAGATTCAGGGAGAGTCTGCCAAGAGAAGACTCGACCGAGCCTTGCGTAACTCGGTCGAGTATCGATGACTCGACCGAGTAAAGTGTAATTCGGCCGAGTCAGGCCGACGGGTTAGGCGATCCGGTTTGGATTGAGTGTGAGTGATTGGTTTAATATAAAAGAAGCAATGACATTTCTCATAAGCAGTTTAACGTAAAAGCATTTCTATCATAAACCCTAATCACTCCCAATCAATCCTAAGCAAGATTAGTCCGGATCCTTGCCTCTTCGTTTGTCGATTATTGTAAGTACGCTAGATCTACATCTTGTATTTCATTTATGATTGAATCGGTAGATTTTTTATATGAATGCGTTAGGGCACAAGTTGATTGATTAATTGCATATATTAGGTTGTGAGTTCGTAGAGGAGCCCTTCTAGCCGATTGATTGTATTGCTTGCTTGCGGATTTGCTATCAGGTAGGATTTCCCTACTCAGTAATTCATTTGTGACGATTGTGTGATTGGTTGTTAATTGATTGTATGATTATCGATATGAGTTGAGATGATGATGATGGTTCCGGCTGAGTGAGTCAATGTGGGAGTGGACCACGCCCTTTGATCGCCCCTTGTGATTCCCATCACAAGGGGGATGTGCACATTAAGGAACATAGGGTTTCACTCGTTGCGATGAGTGGCTGTGGTGACGAGGCTGTGTCACTGGCTGATATGGGTACTTGTTGCGATGGGTACCTGGCTGAAAGAGATTATGATCTAATACTTGGTTTCCGCTGCGTTAATATTGTTTATGTCACATGAGATACGTTTGGTAATGATTGCTGACCCCGTTGTTGTTGTCTTTTGACCTGTTGTGATCCATCGGGGTGGTGAGCAGACTTTAGCAGGTGATCTTGTTGATGGAGTCGGATGGAGGGACACAGCCGAGTCTAGTTCACCAGTCATAGCTTCCGCTTTTCTAGTTTTGCTTTCAGTTTGTCAGACATTGTTTTTACGTTGTTTTGAGATACGTTGGTTGTAACACGATTACATTGTTATACATTTAATAAATTGTCCTTATTGTTTACTTTTGATCTTCACTACCTCGGTTCTCCGAGATGGTAGCATCCATATATGCAAGGGCAGTCCTTGGTAAGGGGCCTTGGTATATGGGGGTGTTACAAAGTGGTATCAGAGCGAACGATTTTGGAACCTAACCAATGAATAAAATGAACGTAGGGTGTCTAAATTAAAATGAACCCGGGGAAAAATTGTAAAGAGCTACCGCAAGGGCTTGGGAGACGTCCTAAAGCCGCACCTTGCCTTTACAACTCAGAACCGTCCACCAGGGAGAAGTGTCTTATGTGTAGTCCATGTTGTTTTATGAAGTTAATGTTGTATACGGCTGATATGAAATGCGCGATATGAAATGATTAGAAGGCAGTATGCGAAAGCATAGAATTGATATATGAAATTATGTGAATGGCATGTTGGCATGATTTAAAGTATCGATTTTGTTGTTTGCATGAATAATTGCATGAAATGAGCGTGAATGCGTTGTAATTGGTGTTATCAGTCTATATGGATGCATTACGTATAATTTGAAAGGCATGTTTGATGTTATAACGTAGTTTTATACCTTAGTAATATGCATAAGATACACGTAAGTAGCGAAAAAGGGTGAAAAGGGTAGTACGGATGAATGACTCGACCGAGTATAGGCAGGGCTCGACCGAGTCAGGGCGACTCGACCGAGTATCCTGGTACTCGACCGAGTAGGGTGAGCACAGAAAGGAACAGTAGCTCCTGGAACGTGTATACTCGACCAAGTGTAAGGGAAGCTCGACCGAGTAAGGCTGACTCGGCCGAGTATGACCTTACCCGACCGAGTATGATTGTATCAGGGATTCTGGAAAGTTGCTGGTGTGGGGTAACACGGCCGAGTAAAAATCTTACTCGACCGAGTATCCCATACTCGACCGAGTAACCGTGCAACTCGGCCGAGTATCTCTTTGGGCGGACGTGATCATGTTTTGAGCCGTAGGCTATTGCTTACGTTTCCCTTGTTTATTCCTATCAGCTTTAAATGCCGCCCAAGAGATCGAATGCTCATCTGTTAGCCGCTGACATGAGGCTAGATGAGATAGCTAGGTTGATTGAGCAAAACGAGAGCCTCAATGACATCGTTAGCCGGATAGGGAAAGAACCGGGTGAGATGAGTGCTTCTAAGATGAGTACGGTGATCGCTCGTTTTAAACCTACCGTCTTCGAGGGTACCGGCGAGGCCAAGTTGCTCGACAACTGGCATGATGAGATGGAGAACCTGATGGAGGTCGTCCAATGTCCGGAAGAGCTACAAGTGGACCAAGCCGCGTTCTACCTAAGGGATATCGCGGGTACGTGGTGGAGAAGCGTAAGAGAGGCCGCTAGGGGACAATATCGACAGAACGGTCGGGGGTTTATTCCATGGAAGGACTTCAAAGCTGAGATGAGAAAGCGCTTGGTGCCGGAACATGTTCATAACCGGTTGAGGGCCGAGTTTGACTCGTTTGTCATGACAGAGGGGATGACTGTGGCAGATTACTACCACAAGTTCTATGCTTTGTCTCGCTATGCGACCGACACCGAGCTGAGTGACCTTAGCTTGGCTATTCGTTTCTAGAAGGGCTTGCATTTCAAGATTTTGGAGAA
>JAGPOY010004090.1:0-12339 GCA_018983105.1 Silene uniflora | reverse complement strand
ACACTTCAGTTTAGCGAGGAAACCTTTTACGGCTAAGAATCTCTTGCTCTTTTAGCCGATGTTGGAATCTAGCTAGCCGTGCCTGTAAACTAACCAACCCAGCTGCCTTTCGTGAGAGCACAAAGCTCAACTGACACACATAATTGTCGATTAGACTTCCTGGCTGATCAACTTCAGCCAACAATTTCATTTCCTGTCATGAAACAAATGACAACCAATTCAATCATCCACCATAATACAAATCTACCAAAGCCAATACGAAGAACAACAGAAACTTAAGCGGAATGTTTGTTTGAATATTTAATGCATTCTCACGTATTACAATAGTAAATTCTTTGTAAAATAGCAACCACACTCAAAGAGAATAAGACAAGTTGTAGCAACAAAGGTCATATACACTCGTCTACCGCAAACTAAGCTCAGTCCATTACTTTTGGTGCATAAAGTTTCACAAAGTAAAACTCTTGGGATCTACAAATTTCACATTTCAATGTCCGAAGGGCTTGAGTAGTGTTTTCACTTTGGTGATTAAGATGAATTTTAACACAATTTACACAGGAGGAAAATTTACTTAATTACATTATAATGTAGATCATAGCGAGGAAGAACCCACCATACTACGACAGTAGACTTTTTCAGAATCTCGGGGTATAAAAGTAGAATTAGCCCGAACCTGAACGTACTAGAGTGAAAATTTTCCAAGCTGTGATTCTAAAGCTAGATACAAATAGCCCAAACCTGAATGTATGAGTGTGTATCATGGTAGTTCATGACTTCATGCCTTTCTAGATTCAGATTGTATTTGGGCGAAACAAGTGCTTACATTTCAAATAGAATATCACAATTAGTTTTCTTAAAGAGCTCAAACTCCGCACTACCATCAAGCAAACAGAGCCATTTAATGATGTATCTATCTCGTTAATTATAAAAGTGTCCCCCCCTTTCCCCCTTGAAGGTTGAATGATATTTTATTGCCCATCTACATAGAATATACTGTAATAAATTAAGAATCTAGGATGACAAACATAATAAGACATCTGTAGATAAAGGTTGCTTACTTCACGAACAATCTCCATCGTATCTTCTATCTCTTTCCGATGAGCAGCTATTAGTGCTTCTTCTTCCTACCAAAACCGCAAAAAAAAAAAAAATAAAAAAAAAATCAGACATGCTGACCTTTTGAAATGAGTAAAGACAGCAAATAGAAAAAAAATAAAATACCCAAATTTCAAGACCATGAAAACATCTCCCTACGTGGGATCAAGAATGAGAAACCTACCTCCAATATTGCGTCTATATTTCCATCATTGACGGAGGATTCAGGCACATGATGCCTAGGTGCTGCATTACGTGCATTTGAAGAACTTGTAATTTGAGATTTCTGAGTCATAGTTGATGGGTCAGGTCCACCACCCTCCTTTTGCAGCCACGTTCCAAGCTTTTCCGTTCTTTCATCCCTACCTGATATTTTTCTGCGAGGAGGGGATACCTTGTCCATGCTATCGTCGCCATCAGCTGATGTTTGGGAATATGATGCATACTTTTTCTCGAGAGTTGAACCACTATAAGAACGTTTTATCTCAACTTTCTCCTTATCTAATCCAGAAGCAGCTCCATTGACATTTCTAGCATTCGGCTTATCGAAATCAGATGAAGGGTTATAAGACATCTTTTCATTTGTCACACCCCTTCTATTAGCAGTGACTGCACCACCTTCAGAAAAATGTTCTTGCACATCTTCCACATCAACTAGAGCAGATGATACAGATGAAGATTCCTTATTTACAATTGGTAGTGAACCCAACACCGTATCCTTCTTCGTATTCCCGCTTTTTGAAAGACTCTTTACCCTGTCAATCTTCCCAAGGTCAATAACTCATTTATAGATTATTGGAATAAACTTCCCCAAAGAATAATTACCTGTCAGCATATCTCAAAGTATTAAGGGTATGTTCGCAAGAATTTGCATTAGGAGAGATGCATGAGATCATGACAGTCTTTGAGTTGCCGACGAAGGAGTCACGAAGTACTTCAGTGAGTTTACTCCCTCGAAACGGAATATGAAGCTGGTCGTTGTCAAGAGCACGAATGCATTCCTTAAGAGCTAAGAGACTTTTATTAATTTCAGCTCCCTCAATCCTGAATGACACCAAACATGAGAAGACAATGAAATAAACATACATCACTGGAATATTTTCCTTTACATTTAAGTGAATAGTTTTTCAATTTTTTTTTTGAATTAGTGTCCGATAAAAAAGAACTTGTTAAGTAGGATCGGCTATAAAACTATTTATCGAATAGGGATCCACGCAGGTTCGCATTTATCCATACCTAGCATGGCTACATACACATTGTCATCTGGCGACATTTGTACTAATACAGTAATACGCTTCTCCAGAACTCAAAAAAAAAAAAAAGTAAACTATAAAGTCGCATGCAGCGTGGCAACTTCATAGTGTTTTTTTGGGTTCAGAAACATTAGATCCCACGTGGCCACAATAAGTTAAATCAGTTTTTAACATAATGAGCTGTCCTGTTAGGTCTGAAACTACACTAAATTTTCTGGAGATAAAAATCTGGGTCTGGGTGCGATCAAACAAAGGTGGCTTAGAGATATGCGAGGCAAGCTTAATTTTTGTCATAAATCCACAATGGATTGCCATTTGATTATGAAAGGGCTCTTTGCCAAGTACTGTATTCTTGCCTATTCAGTTACATAGTACATCATACCACTATTTTATTATACCTTTATGCAAAGGGGAAGACCAGTGAGGAAAAAGAGTTGATGAAAGCACCTTGTTTGTCGATCATTATCAGTTGTATCTGCACCTCTCTCACTTCCTGCTAAATCAATGAAGGAAATCTTTCCAATCACCTTTCCATTCTTAGATTCATTTACATCGTTGTTTGAGTTTCTACGGGTGTCCTTTATTATTTCACTATGCTTCTTCACAACAAGCTGAAGGATAGCATGAGATCTTGAGGATTCCTCATTGGCACCTGTGGATCCCGTACTTCTACAAGCATTGCCCTTCTCTATATACTCTTGTACTATCTGGACATCAGAAACTTCAAATTCCTGTAGTCCAACAATGCAAACCTGCTGCCGACCATCTTCTCTCATGCAAAGTTTTCTGCAGCCATGCATGGAGATTTTCTCCTTGAGTTTGTTTGATGTATAAAGTGGTCAAGCTAATATTTTATGTAACCCCGCTTCCAACTTAAAACGTTCATTTGATAAACAGTGACAGCTGATTAGTCAAACAGAGTATAAAGAATGTCGTACACAGGAAAATTCACCACTGATATATTTCCAGTTTTCTTAGTTCATGGGCATTTTGTAGGCTAAATACACCGCATTCATTAAAGAGGAAAATATGACCCAAGCAAATGACAGACACTACAAAAGTATGCGCAAAATAGATGCTATCAACATCATCTAACATTAACAGCAGACATACAGAAATCGCAGACAACGTCACTCACCCTACACCTAAATGGGAATTACGAACAGAAATGGCAGAAGAATCTTACTTTCTGTCAGATAGGAGATCGTAGAGTTTGCCTCCATAAATCTCAAAGTAGCTAAGCCACAATTTGAATCTCTGATTACGATATGCAGGATGGTGCAACAATCTTACAAGATCTTCAGAAGCTCTAATAGGTAACGGTTTCATGGTGAATGTTTTGCCACTGCCTGAAAACAAGAAAATTATAGTTCACATATTTTGGGAATCGTTAACATGATATATGAAGAGAGCTCTAATAAATTAAGGTTTAATGGTGAATGTTTTGCTACTGGCTCAAAACAGGCAAATTATAACTTCAAATTTTGGGAATTGTTAACATGATATATGAAGAGCTATAATAGATAAAGGTTTCATGGTCACTGTTTTGCCACTGCCTAGCTTATACATCAAATAGTATAGCCTAGTATATGCCCTACTACAAAGAACTACGCCCTACTACAAAGAACTACTGCCTCCGCTTAAAATACAGTTCCCATGATTCACATTCTCTGGTACATTTGTGGGCTTGGGAACTTCGGTGCGGACTGGAGGTAGTACAAATGTACAATATATGTTAAATTTGAATGCTAAACAGCATATAACTTCAGGCAATGGCAACCAAAAAAAGCAAAAACTCAAAGCTCCCCCACCTCTAATACATCAAATTCGTAAGAAAATCTAAGAATAATAAATTCCTTACAACGATCTAAATTCCAAATGAATTGTAAAGTGGTCAAACGTTTAGTGCATATACAGCGAACTGTAAACAAAACTACATCTATGATCTTAATTAAGAATGACCTGTAGTGCAAGTGCATTGATGATTGATATAGAAGAAAGCAAAATCCATATATAAGGGTGCACATAATCAAAACATGTTCACAAAGGATTGAAGGGTAACGTACAAGATGAAAACACACCAAGAGGCCCTTACTTCAACAAGAACCTAGAGTGTACGCTTTCTTTGATCAACAAAACCAGAAATATACCATAAAGCAAAGCTACTTACCAGTTTGACCATAGGCAAAGCAAGTCGCCTTTGTGCGCTGAAATATCGATGGAATAATTGGCTCAACTGTGACACGATACACCTGGTTGTAGAAGAAGTTAACACACAGAAAACAACTACAGAACTACACAAAAGGGTACAGACTTTGTCCACAAACATACACATATGCCTGCTAGTAGAAGAAATTAATACAAAGAAACAACTATAGAAGTACACAAAATGAATTGTGACGATAGCAGGAATATGTGCTTGGATAGACTACAGTTCAACAGTACTGCAATGAAGTTACTTAGTTACCTCATCATTTGAGACTTGCTCATCCAGAACGGCATCAAAACAAAATTCGTGCTTCTCAACATATGCTGTTAAATCCACCTTGCATTTGGTAATTTTGAAGTCAATCATCACTTAGCCAGTTAGCCTTCAGTGGCAAATAAATTGTGTTTGTGCTTTTTCTTTAAAAAAAAAAGTGAATCGATGAATGCTATAAAGTACTTATCAAAAGTATGTTAAAGATGCCGTGAAGCCAACTTAGGAATGGGCAGTACCTTCAGCTTGGGTTCGTGAATAGACAAAGCATTATCATATACGGTGACTATATCATCCTCCTTTCTTGCAAGCTCCTTCTTGTTCAAAGGCCTCTTACGAACCTAGAGCAACACATTCCTTAGCCAAGTTAAACAAGTTTATGTGCAAAGACATTATGCAACTTGAAGCAAAGAATAAAATAGAATCATGATCACATGAATAAAATGCCAAGGATTTTAATAACCTAAATGTAATATTGAATAAAGAAATTATTACCAAGTTTCTAGAAGGAGCTAAGGAAGTAGAATATATCTATGCAAATATTCAATAGGGAAGGGGCATTCCTACTAAAAATTGTTGATGAGTTTCTACAAGGCAAATTGGTTCTTGTTATGATTAATCAAGCCTCGTTCACTCAAAAGTTATATTAACTAAACCTAATGAATATTTTTTAGGAAACGAATGACGATTCACTCATTTATCTTATCATTAGATAATCATAGTACTTACAACAACTCTTATCTTGGCCACATTATTTTCCTTTGAACTGGTCTCCTTCTCGAAAGTCCCACTAGAAGCATCTGCATCAGCTGTCCCTTGTCCTCTTTGTTTTCTGGTGCTGACAACATAGGTCTCTTCATTGCTGTCATCATCTAACGACGCTGTCGAGCCAGGAATAAAAGGCGACGGCTCAAAGGGGTCGGAGATAACATGCTGAAATAGAAGTTCAGTGTATGAGTAAAAGGGAAAAAATAGAAGGCACAAAAACAATGTTTTCACTACAAACAGACAACAATAGATTATACTTCCACATCCAAATCAAGTGACGGCCCACACATTCCCATTCACAAAGGATGAAACGTGCATGTTTCAAATATAAGTCTGCTGGAAGTTACTCCGCCTCAATTATTCGTTTACCCTTTTTATTCATTGAGAGGGTTATTCTAATCAAAGGTAAACAAATGACTAGGACGAATGTAGTACAATATAACATTTAAACAACATGGTAAGACGAATCACGCAATTGCATTCGTCTCCATAATTGCATGGAAATATCTTATTTACAGGGGAAAAAGAGGCAAAAAGCAGATGAACTCAATTCAGTGAGGAAAACTTTTGCAAATATTTGGTTAAAGCTCTTACAAAAGTCAAATTGTAGCTCCTTAAAGGACTTATTTGCATTGAAGCATATGCATTCAATTCAACCTGAATTTTTTTTGCATAAATATAAAATAATTCTCACAGGAACATATACATAGGCTTCGTCCTAAAAATGATTTCAAAACTTTTTTCCTCAGATTCAGAATAAAAAAGGTGACACATAGATGCATCCGATTCAGGTTGGAAAATGCATGCAAAGATTTGGATCGTTGCACGGCCTATTGACATATGACAATGGACGCCTCATCAGCAACGTTCCACTTCCTATCCAAAATGTTATTATAAACTAACCAAGTACAGAGGATCAACAAATAACTAAAATATTAAGCCGAATGCAACCAATAACAATTGATCTTATCGTTCTTTGAATATCAGACATCTAAGGTAGCATACTCATCTCTCCTACATTCATCTTTTGATCAGGACACAGTTTACCATCCCACACTAGGGAAGATATAACAATGCAGGCCAATCAACAACTTTCCAATAAGTATCCAAAATATTTGCACAAACTAAACATGTTCTTTTGATCAAACAAGATTTCCGTTTTACTGCATCGGGATCACGGAGAGATACTATTTGGTAAAATAAATCCAAATACACATTGTACGAGAAGTACCTCAGATAGAAGCTCAGTATCATCCATAGCGTGCAAATCCAAAAGCCCGGCTCCAAAATCCCCTCTGAACTCAGGTGAGTAAAAACCCTCCCCAGCAACACTTTGGCTTGTTGGAGTGTACGGCTCAGAACCAGATTCCCCATTAAAATTAAGGTTTCTCATTAGTTTCAAAAGCCTTTGTTTCTCCTCTGTTGACTGTGGACCATAACCCTTCACAAGACAATTCACAAAGCATGCAATAAGATAGCTGCCAAAAATTCAAACCGAACATTTCACATTGCAGATCACATTCAAAGCTCCCCACACTCAAAGCTTCCTAATTGTTTTCCAGCAACCCCAAGATCACATTCTCAAAAGCATCAAACCCGAAACAAATCACAATATCAAATCATAGATAGCAAATGCTACATTTCACATTGCAGATACATAGCAAAACACAAATTCTCATATCAAACTGTTGCATGATAACGTTACCATTTTTATTCCATTCTTTCCTCCTTCTTTTTTAGTGTATGGGTATGTCTAATGTCTTGTCCCACATTCTCAAAAGCATCAAATTTGGAAAAGATCATCATAACAAATAAAAGATAGCAAATTCTAAAATTCATTGCAGATAAATTGCGAATCACAAATTCTCATGAGAATTTCATTCCATATTTTCCCCTCCCTTTATATCGTATGTCTTGTCTCACATTATCCTGAACTACGAATAAATCTCACAAGACATCCGCGAACACATACAAAAAGGACGCAATACGACAGTTTGCTACAGATTTTAATCAAGCATTTAACAATCATCTAGAAATACAACTCTCTGATTATTTTTTGCCAACCAAGATCACATTCACCAATGCACCAAACTCCAAACAGATCACCATAACAGATTCAGACGACAAATACAGCAATTCACAATGCGTATAAACCTCGAAAAAGCATCATTAATGCAATCAAAATTGCATACCTGCATGAGCATATTAGGTAATTGGTTAGAACCCAAAGGAGAAGCCAAATGCTGCAATCCAGCAGACTGAAGCCAACGCGCCATAACAGCATCACCGGCATCTCCACCAGCGCCACCGCCAGGGTGATCATACAGAGCGGCCGCCGCGGCAGCGGCATTGCTCTGTTGCATCTGACCACCCACGTGGCGCTGCGACCTACGTTGCGGCGCCAACTTTTCAAGATCTATCTTATCGGACCTTCACATTATTACACACATTCATCAAAATCATCAAATTTCTCGCAAATTAACGAATTTATTAACTAATTAATAACGATTTACTCACTGATTACGCGGAAATCAATCGAATCCGACGCAAAACATCAATTAAGAACCCTAAAATGCGGAAACATTAATCAGATTTCAGAAAACAAAATGATAAAAATTAGTAAATTAAAAATGAAAATTGAAATTACCTGAATCAAATGATGGAGAGAATCGGAAATGAAAAATGGATCTTGAAATAGAAAAAAATGATTAATGAATCAAAATAAAAAAAGTAGTTAGAAATTGAGAAGAAGGTGCGAAGGAAAATTAGCGAAGAAATATTATTAATAATAATAATAATAATATTATTGTGATTGTTAATTAGTTATCTGGAGTATATATCTCTCTTATTTCGTCGTCTCTGTGAAATACTACAAGGTTGCTTGCTTCTTCACGTGTTAATAATCTGTTACTATTATTATACAGTTTAATTATTTTGTAGTATGGAGTACAAATACTTTGGCTTCAATTTTATGCTTGTAATTTTATGCTTGTAATTAACGGCTACTCTTTTTGAATCACATTTTATTTGCATTATTACATCTTTTTCTGTTAGGAGTAAGTTTTTCGGAAGACTGTCTCACAACAACAAGTCAACAACATGAGAATAATACGGAGTACTCACTATGTTATGGTCATTTGTTTACCTATTTCATTCATTTGTTTAACTTTCTATATTTTTTTTTTGGTGCAAATGAGGGGCAAGCCCCGAAAGTTCATTTTCTACTTGTCAGTTGTCACTCAATAACAACCCCCAACAAATTGCCTCATTCCTTCTCCTTAATCTTTATGCCAACAATAAGTCTTGCTTGTGACGGGTCACCATTTGTGACGGATATTTTGTGAGATAAAATGGATACAAAATGAGTTAGTGGAAAAAGGGGACCACATAAATAGTGTTGCAGAGAGAGAAAAAGTGGTTACTTTGTGAGATAAAATGGTATCCGTCTTCTCCTTGTGACGGATATGTCATGTCTTCAAGGAGAATTTGTGTTATGCCAAAACTATGAAGGTAAACAAAAATGATTTTTAGTCCGGGACGGAGGTGTATTTTTTTCTTAACGATGACGTAGAAAAAAATACATATTATCAGATGAAAGTTTAAAGTACGGAGTAAATTCGAAGAACCATCAAAATTTCCATTTAAAAATTACAAGTTTTTCATTTTCAGAGACAATATAGCTCCTCATTATATTGTAAATTAATCTAGTTTCGTTTCCTTCTTCCTTCATCTATCCACCACCACCAGTTTATTTTAATTTTTCATTCATTATCCTGTTGGGCAACGACATCCAGACATGAGACATCTAACATACAGTATTTTTTATACGGTAATGAATCTAAATTCATTTTACGTAATTTTGTTGTTGCAAGCAAACGGAATTTGATGCATATCTTACAAGCAAACACAGATTTAATTTGTACGCCAAAAACTGAGGTCGTAAATTCAGTTGATTGGTCACTCGTGACTCGTCTACAATAGATCGATAGTAATTCAACATTTCAAAAGAAAGAAAGAAAGAAAGAACATTACAGTCACATACGGGGTTACACTATCAAGACGACAAGCTTTCCACCTATATTACCCGCATTTGATTCTTGATTTCGAAATCTTATCCTT
This sequence comes from Silene uniflora, assembly GCA_018983105.1. Taxonomy (NCBI): domain Eukaryota; kingdom Viridiplantae; phylum Streptophyta; class Magnoliopsida; order Caryophyllales; family Caryophyllaceae; genus Silene; species Silene uniflora. Next base: position 2,625 of record JAGPOY010004090.1, on the reverse strand, counting down.
GTACAAACCAAATGCTTCCTATGAAAGGAGCTACTTATAAACAAGGGGTGATCGTCAATGATTGATTTTCCCGAGGAATTCCATCGAAATCTACCACTACTGGAACTTTGGAGACGTACATATGGCCAAAATCCGTCAAATGGGATGTTCAATCAATTAATTCCCTCTCAATGTGATCCATATGCAAATTACAAGAAAATGTAAATGAACTAAAGATAAATACACAATGACGATGGGTTTTCTGACTCGAAATTAGAAGACGTATGCTGTGCAAGTGTGCATTCATTCCACCCTACAACCAGACTACCAACCCGACTAAATAAAGGACTCCCCCGTATTGAGTACAAATGAATACAAGAATAATCTACCATGAGAAAAGCAAATATATACCACGCCACACTATTCTTGTCACAGAAGCTTGGACGCACAAACCCACATGCAAGCGATGGTGGTCAAGCCGCCTGTTGAAATAGGCAGAATAAGGTTAGCAAGGAAATCTTTTACGACTAAGAATCTCTTGCTCTTTTAGCCGATGCTGGAATCTAGCTAGCCGGGCCTGTAAGCTGACCAACCCAGCTGCCTTTCGTGAGAGCACAAAGCTTAACTGAGATACATAATTATCGATTAGACTTCCTGGCTGATCAATCTCTGCCAACAATTTCATTTCCTGTCACAAAACAAATGTCAAACATCAGAAAATACTATCAAAAACAAATCCTGCCTACAAGAACAAACCTTAGGATTCGAGGGCGTTTTCCTTTTAAAATCTTTCCCATGTTGACAGATTTTTAAATTGTTTATTTATCAAGGTAAAGAGGGAGCATCAAGATAAAGAAGATTCGAATCAGCCAAGATTTATAGAGAGTTAAAGTTAGAGATGAACGATAAAACAAAATGATTTGTATGGCCAGAATTTTAAACAGGTAGCAGCAAACCGTAGAAAAAATATAAGGAAAAAAAATCATTAAGGTAGTAAATTTCGAAGTCCTTTTGCAATTTTGTATAATGTGGTATATTGTATATAGTAGGCAGTGAAGTAGAAAGTAGTGACTACCATTTTTTCCTAATAGTAAACATAAACGGCAACAGCTATATATAAATGCTTACTTCACGAACAATGACCATTGTGTCTTCGATCTCTTTCCTGTGAGCAGCAATTAGGGCTTCTTCCTCCTACAAAACTCAGGGAAAAACAATTGATCAAACATACTGACCTAATCTTATCTAACGACAACGGAAACAGAAAAGAAATGAGCAAACTAAAACACCTCTAAACATTAAATTGATGCCAAGAAGTTGAAGATATCAATCACGAGAAGATACCTCCAATATTGCATTTATATTTGCATCATTGACAGAGGATTCCGGCTCATAATGCCTGGGTGGCACATTATTTGAAGTGCTTGTACTTTGAGATTTCTTAATGATGGTAGACGGGTCAGGTCCACCGTCCTCTTTTTGTAGCCAGGTTTCTAGCTTTTTTGATCTTTCATCCCTACTTGATATTTTCCTGCGAGGAGAGGACACCTCAATGCTCTCGTCTGCATCAGACGTTTCAGAATACGATGCATATGGTTTTGAATTGTAGGTACTTTTTATCTCAATTTTGTCCTTATCTAATCCAGAAGCAGCTGCATTGACATCTCTTCCATTGCGGTTGTAGCTAGAAGAAACCGTAGCAGGGGGCTTATTGAAATCCGATGAAGGGTTATACGACACATTTTCATTTGTTACAGCCCGTCGATTACCAGTGACTGCTCTACCTTCAGGAAATTGCTCATCAGCATCGTACATGTCAGCTAACACTTGCGAAGACGGTACAGATGAGGACTCCTTATTTACAACTGGTAGTGAACCCGACATTGTCTCCTTCTTTGAATTCCCGCTTTTGGAAAGACTCTTTACCCTGTCAGTCTTCCCGGGGTTAATAATTATTTGTGGCATAGATCAGCAAAACAAAACTTCTCAAAACCATGGTTACCTATCTGCATATCTCAATGTATTAAGGGTATGTTCACAAGAGTTTGCATTAGGAGAGATGCATGATATCATGACTGTCTTTGAGTTGCCAACAAAGGAATCGCGAAGAACTTCAGTGAGTTTACTTCCCCGAAAGGGAATATGGAGCTGGTCGTTCTCAAGAGCACGAATGCACTCCTTAAGAGCTAAAAGACTTTTATTAATTTCAGCACCCTCAATCCTGAAAGAAAACAAGCTCAGTAATGGAGTAGTAAATTCAATGGTAATGGAGTACTAACTGCTTTGCAAGTTGTAACATGGACTCCTAAGTCCTTAACCTCTATTGTTCCTTTGTTTATACAGTGATATCTCTATTTGATTCTATGTTGATACAAAGAAGTCAAGTAAACCAAAAGAATATGAGTAGATGAAAGTACCTAGTTTGTCGATCATTATCAGTAGTATCTGCACCTCTCTCACTTCCTGCTAAATCAATGAAGGAAATTTTTCCAATCACCTTTCCGTTCTTAGATTCATTTCCATCATTGTTTGTGTTTCTTCGGGTGTCCTTTACTTCACTATGTTTCTTCACAACAAGCTGAAGGATAGCATGTGATCTTGAGGATTCCTCATTGGCACCTGTGGAGCCAGTACTTCTAGATGCAT
>JAGPOY010004087.1:0-12347 GCA_018983105.1 Silene uniflora | reverse complement strand
ATAACTTGTTTACCATATATCAAATTCATTTTTTAACGTAGTGAAATCTAATCTAGACCAATAAAAGCATAAGCTTGGTCCTCGGCTTAAACAATAAAAAAATTTAAAAAATCTATAATATTCGTATTATAACTAATTAAACAAACTTAATCAAGTAATATAATCCTTTAGTAGTTGAGATTCTTTTAGAAATCAATTAGGTACCAATAAAACCGGCTTATTTAAATGGAAATGGAGGACACGTATGAATGTGTGAGATCGACTTGCGGGGGAATCAAATTGATGCTTTGTGTCCCGATCTTTTGGCGATTCTTCTGGTAGTGGAAGTAGGGAGGATATTTGTTGTGCTCAAATACAATTATTAGATTGGTTTAGATTAATCGCGCTGGTACTTGCATCGTCTCAGTTATTTGTTTGTTTATTTTATTTTGGAGTATTTCAGTTAATTGTTTGTTTTTCTATCATAAAAATGTTTTTGATGAACAATTGAATATTCTACATCTAATAATCTCTCTTTTTAATGAGTTTTTATGTTAAAACTAAAGGCAAACAAATGATAATATGAAACGAGTTCTTTTTAAAGTGTACAATATTAATTTTGATTCTTAACCTACGCATGTTGAAACGATTACGACATGAGGGAAATTTATTGGAGTGGTTTCTTTTTAATTTTGTTTTTATGAAAGTATGAGTCGATTCTACTTTAGAGATGTGTACAATTATTCAATTTAACAATAGACAAACACTGAGATTGTAGTGTCATTCTGATACCTTCCTTGCGTGTTATTAACGTGTACTTTTTTAGGAGGATAGTTCTAAGTAACGAGAATATTAAGAGAAATAGAGGGTTATTACTTTATTTTGTGTCAAGTGTCTAGATTTGCAGACTAATTTGGCTTGTGACGGTTCAAAACCGAACTGGAACTAGAATTGACAAAATCTTGGAGCGGATTGCAACAATTTTGGACCGGAAAAATTTCGGTCCAACACTGGATCGATTGGACCTGAATTATTTTTTACATATCCACTTTTTCAAATTTCCGGTCCAAAAATGTTGACTGATTCCAGATCAAACCAGTTGGACCAAATTAAGTAGGCCTACAACATTTTTTTTACATTAAAGGTATGTCTGATGTTGGTCTCATTTATATATGGAGGTGATACAAAGTGCTTAGTGTCATGATATTCGGACTCTGATTATGCTGGAGCTAAATATAGATAGTAAAAGATTTATGACCGGTTATGTTTTCGCTCTTGGTGGTTCGATTGTCAGTTAGAAGACTACTTTAGAGCTCGTAGTAATGTTATCTACTACAGAAACTAAGTATATGACGTTGCCAACAACAGTTAAAGAGGGTATCTAATTAAAGGGATTGGTAAATGATCTTGGTTCACATTAGGTTCAAGTTATTGTATACTGTGACAGAGTACGATATGCCTGGCAAAAGATCAAATCGTTCATAAGAGGACTAAGCACATCGTTAACGTCATGTGTCATTTCCCAAGGAACGAGAAGAGGTTAGTGTGAACAAAATGGGTACTACTCATAACACATACAACTAGAACTAATATGTTTACCAAGCCGGTTCCGCATAGCAAGTTATAACACTGTTTAAACTTAGCTTACTAAATATTCAAAGCATTTGAGTGCCTCGTTATGGGCAATATCTATCTAAGGGAAGGGAAAAGAATTTTTGGTACATATGATATTGGGGGGCATCTGATAAATCATTGTGAGAGGATTCAAGTCAGGGTGGAGATTTGCTTGATTTGTGCCTTGAATCTGTTAATCGTAACTCCGAACGGCTATGACGGGGGTCTCCCTGGTAGGGCTCATGGGCAACGTCCCTGCAATCTAAACGATGTTCATTCTGGACCTTCTAGGCCTTTTCTATACTGGTCTTAAAAAGTACTATATAGTCTCTCTAAGCCAAACCTTAGCAATTACGCATATCATAACCTTTTGAATTTGAATCTAAAAACTCTAAAACTCCTCTATAGCAATAAAATTCTCCTCCCTTCTGCCCCGTAGATATAGGCATGTAGCTAACGCACCGTTAGTGAACCATGTGAATCTGTATATTGTTTTCTTTAACATTCTTTATTTATCTTTTTCGTGTATGTTGTAGCATGCATATGGACACCAATCTTACATACATTTCATGAAAATTATATTGACAATTGTATATAGAAACAAAAAATTATAATGATCAAAATTCAAAACCACAAAATTGGAAAAAATGAAGAGAACGGTAGAGAGTATAGACGTCATCTTATCTTGATACAGAAGTCCTACCACACAAAACTCAAGCTGAAAATGACAAAGACCCACTAACATCCATTATTAAACCATACAAGCTTATCCAACCAACACCCCATCTATACACTAATGGTACTAATCTACTTGTATCATCAACTTGTATGCCTCTTTTTCTTTGGTGAGTCTCTTTTGTGACAGTTACTGTGACGAATATATCCGTTATAAGCTTGTGACGAGTTAAATTCATCTATATAAATAGATAAGATAAAAATCAACCTAACAAAGTCACAAATAATTTGTGTTTGTTCATGTGAATTTTAGTTAACTCGTAAGTGACTTGATGACGAATTATCCGTCACAAATGAGAATTGGTGGTTTTTAAATGAATTCCTCATCTACTCGCCCAACTTTTGTCTCCTTTCCTAACGTTTGGCTTTGCTTACAAACGTTAGTTTAGGAACCACGCAAACTCGCATGTATCTACACGCCCTTTATTTTTCACGTACCATGATTATTCCACTTGGTTGATAAATAATTTTTATTTCGTTTTAGGAGAACAACTTGACAAAATTTATCAAGTAATTTTCAAAATTTCTCTCAAGCAATTGTCTCATATTGATTTGTTATAAAGAACTTATTTGGTTAGATCTTCATTTCAAGATAATATTATTTGTTTCGTCAGAATTCCCTTGAGCAACCGTTCCAGGTGCATTGAGACGCAATTCAGGAGTCAAATTCGCTTTTGCTATATAGGTCAAGTTAATTTCTATTCTACATACATCTAAAAAACAATAGAATATAAATAACGCTTACTAAGACCATGTTCTTCTGGACTTAATTTCAGTTAATTTTAGTTCAGTTCAATTCAACTCAGCTCTAATCAATTCAAGTCAATTCAGATTCATTCAGTTTAGCTCATCTATTCACAAATTAACTCTTACTTCAATTGATCAGTTCAGTTTTATTCAGTTGAGTTCCATTAAATTCAGTTTAGACCGTTGTATTTCATCATTATAATCGCGTCTAGTTCTATTTCATCATAATTAAAGATTGTAAACAATAGATGATAAATAGGCTTAATCAGGATTGTTGTAAGCAAGTGAGAAACACGCGCTCATGTTATTCCAAGTTTGGTAACGACTATGGCTCTGTTTGGTAAATGACATATTGGCCAAATTTCAGCATATTGGAGTGGTTTAGCATGTTTGACTTACGAATATGCTATTTAGAGCGTTTGGCTAATGACATATTGAAATAGCATATTGGGGTCCAATATGCTATTTTGCAATATGCTGCTCCTAGCAGCATATTGGGTTAGCGGATTGGAAAGAAATTAATTGTCTTCTTTACCCCCCTTAAAAAATATTAACCTTCCATTTATATATTTAATAAATACGGAGTATAATTTATTCATATCCTTATTTGTCATTTTACATCGGATCTAAACAATCTGCTAATTTAAATCTGTCTACCAAACACCTCTAAAACAATTCTACTAATTAAATCTGCTAGTCAAATCTGCTAAATCATTATGCTAGTCAAATCTACTTTCTGCTTCTGCTTCTGCTAATACTAATCCGCTGTTTATCAAAGAGGGCCTATAACAACATAGATTCAGCAGCTGCCCCACTGCCCTAACAACCTAACCGAGGCAACTACATGTCGAAAACATAGGAAAACGGTCAGTAAAAATGTGAACGGGTGGGCCTTATTTTGGGCGAGTACAGTAAAAGTTCGGATAAGTCGGCCCATGGATTTAAACTAAACAGCGCGCGGCAAAAAGGACAGCTGGTGGTCCCTGACACCTTAATTACTGGGACTTTTATGCATGTGGCCTGCGCTGTGGCACACTGGCACGATGGCACCTATATAATGTAAGCACAAAATCTCATTATAGACGGTCTTTTCAAAAAGACCTCTCACAACCGATTTAAATAAGAGCAAGTGGGGGAGAGAGTTGTGAGAAATTTTTATTTTCTACGTCTACCGAATTTAAGTGATCCAATAACATTTAGGGGACAAGAAAAGTGAGAGATGTGCGCTCTCATGTGGATATGAAATTGTTGTCATTTCTCATTTGTGAACTTTATGTCGATATGTATGATGCATTTCGACCCTCCAAGGTGAATTCATGACGACATTTGTAAATTTTACTCGTGTAGTGAGCTGCCGGGACCGTCGTATCATCCTCTATGAATGTCATAATCGTCTGTGAGCCCGTCTGAATGATGAGCTTGGTTATCCCTCTTTCTAAAGGTTAAAGCGATCACAAACTTCTTCGCAGAGCCATTATAATTAACTCCGCCCTCGTTAAAGTTGTCTCTTCCAACCGTTTACTAAATATGATATTTTTTTTGGGGGCAGCGGTAAAGAAAGTTTTATACAATTGGCATTTGACTTATATGGTCAAATGCAATTATTCATTAAGAACATAACCTAAGACAACAAAGTTGATACATCGGCTAACGTCACTGTGTTGATGGTGTACGACTTACTGCACATGAACATCCACATCATGAAGGGGCGATTAGAGCTGGCCAAACGATCGATCATATATTTACTCATCTTAAGAGACAAAGCTTCGGAGAAATACCTACAACAAGACACAAAAATGAGTTAAATGTTGCTTGTTAGTTGTTACAGTTCTAATGGTTCACATTCTTTATTACTCCGTATTAGGAGTTACTGTATTACTATTAGGGACGGATTTATTAGTATTTTTCGGGTTGGTTTGATTTATTAGTATTTTTAATCTCTCTAATGTTTGTCTTTTCGTTTGTCCTAAACTCCTAATGGCTCTCCAAAAGTCATGGATAAGTTTTGTACTGAAGTGCATTACACCAACCCTTGGGTGTAAATGTGTAATGGAGGATAGAAAAACAGAATGATATTTAATCCGTCTTGATATGATATTATAGCTTTTTTTTTTCGAGATCTCTAGATACGCTTTCGATTTTTTTAATTAGTGGGCAAAAATTCACGACGCCCGCCCGTAAGGTATTCAATAAAAGAAAAATTCAAATCTACAATTAGCTAAAAAATCACATGGAGTAAGATTCATTTATTTAAACTCTTGATGTGAGTACTCAGAAGCCAGAACACACGTTAAAAAGTAAACTTTAGAAGAATCGTTCCTCGAATAATAACACTTTATAATCAAGTGGAGAATGGGAATATATACCAGAAATATACAATGAAAGAATATAATTTACGAATTTAGTATATTAGATTCAAAAACTAAAAAGAAGGCAAAGATGCAGGAGAACAGATACCAAATCTAACCTAACTTTGATACCTGAGATGGTGCGTTGTTACATTTACGTAAAATGGTCGGCTTGTCATATTCGTGAGGTCAAGAGAGATCAATATTATGAGGACAATAATTCTGACCTTAGAAGTAAGAAGCCCAATTATATACCAGCTGGCATGCTATTTCATTTCATCTATTAACAAGTCGGTCCATAATCAATTTCATATTAATTTCGATTTCTATAAATATAGAATTAGATATGATGATATGTGGTGGTGAAATTATGGAGCGGAATTATACAGCTAGAAGAAAGTTGACTGACTGTGATCCTACCACATGGTTGGTTATTCAGCAATTGATATTAGCACGTTACCATGCACAAATTATCATTTGCGACGGGCCAAATATTATCTATATGGGGTAAATAAGACAAATATATAGTATATAGGAAATAACAATATGTTGTCTTATCTACCCACATGAGTAGCACTTACCCGTCGCAATCTTGTGACGTATATGTCCGTCACATTAGAGTCTTAATTTCGAAATAGAATAGTTTAATGATAATCATCTTTTAAAACCGTCCATAACTACTTGTACACGGAAGTACGCTAACTAAACTAGAAGAAAAGGATAAGGTAGAGGGAAAAAAGGACTAAAAGAAAAAGACGTGATAAGTTTTTTTTTAATTAAAGGTTATGTTAAGTTGAGCTTTGACATTCAACTCAATTCAGTTCAACTCTATTCATCTCAACTTCATTCAATTCAATCCCTTTCTATTCAGCGGCTCAATTTAGTTCAGCTCCATTAAGCCCAAAAGAACCGGCCCTAACTTAAATTTATGAAAGTTATAAAATGGAAAGAAAAAAGTCGCTCATAGTACTTAAATAAATAATAGCGGTTGACAAATTGAATGATTTAGATATGTTTTCAATTAACACCAAATAAGTAAAATTATATAATTCGTTTAGCAATATAAATGAAGGAAACACAATTCATGGACTATACAACCAGTTGTATATGATTGTACGGTGTAGAATCCGAGCTTTTTGATAAAGAATCCGAGCTTTATGTTAAAGAATATGAGCTTTATTAGAAATTATTGAACTCATTCATTTACACATTAAAAACATGAACTTTAAAATAGCTCATAAAAAATACAAATAAGCTCGAGTTCTTATACTTGGTTATACAATGCTTATGGAAGGAAATATGTCGGCTTTGTTTACGAAATTAATTTTTTCTTTCCTCATAATTTAAAGTTGTTACGAATAAATTTGGTAAGACTATATAGCATATAGAGGGATTAGGTTCATGTTGGATACAATTTCTTGACACCGGAATTAAATCTCAAGTAAAGCCACAGGGTCAAATCGTTTTCAACTTATTCCGAATCTGACAACCCGCACACACATATTTTCACTCGACGGTAAATTGGAGGCCGAAAATGCAAATACCATCTTCGGCAACTTGAAATATAATTTGATAGGATTCAAATCTCCATTGTTTTGGTTTAATAATTGTGGATCAAAATAGGGGTCCAATTGTGGTCCTAATCTTCTAGTAATGGTGTAGTGCAACTTTGAAAGTTTCCTAATCACAACTTCAATTTTAATAAACTCAATTTGGAAATCTCTACCACCTCCTTTCCATTCAGACCATAAATGTATTTCCCATTGTTTTATCAATTGTGATTGCAAAGCATCCACGGAGCCGAAAACATTGGCCCTATACAGGCTTATACACTCTGCACCCGTTGCAATTCAGCTAGTCGATCGTAGCTTTGATCACGTAGCTTATACAATGATACTCGTAATTAATCAACATTAAAAACCGCCAAGACAACTTTAAAAAGGAGAATACGGAATGTACGCTTGCCTGACGGTAACAGCATTACCTGAAGTAATCTCTTTCGCAATCTAGGATATTTGTACTTTTTTCGAATCATGTAGAATAGTTCTACTTGATTAAAGATACTAATTTAAGTCACCATCATCTTTAATCAATTGAAACCAGAAAATATCAATCCTTCTAGTATAAAGCCACCTAAATGACATGTCTTCCACCAAATTACTCTTTTTATTGAATTTAATAGCTCTATTATCATCCTAAGACTTTTTAACTTTCAATTTATTTTTGAATTCTTGCTCCCCAAGACACTTTTTCATAGAGATTTAATCATGGTCAATAATAAGATAATTCGCAGTCGTTTTCATGCAGCAAGCAGCAAGGTCCATCGCGTACTAATTCAATGTTCTCATGAATTAAATCAGGAGTTTAAAGCATTTACCCAAGTTGTATGCTAAGTCTTGAAGGCCTAAGAGTTGGATTAAGTCAGAGATAATCACACAAATCGCCACGAGGGCATTACAATCCATGGAAGTTGAAGGCCTCATACACCGAGAGAGACTCTTACCTACTCGTCTAGCGACTAGCTGACAAAATCACTCTCTGATAAACATATCTTGACATTTGTCCCTCAACCTCATGTTGCCCTTATGAGCTCCACTTATTGCAAACAATACTCCCTAAATCCTAGAATCTTTCTGAAACATCGGAGTACTTGTTACAGATACCCAAGTTGTTGGGATGAGAACTTACCGCACTACTCTAGTTCTTGATGCATATTTGTTGAACTCAGACAGGGGCCGACACTCGAGAATCCACTGCGTTCAGCACTTGGTCACCCATCTCCTTGCACCCGACTAATTTCTGAAATTCAAATTATCCAAATTCGTTAGAACTTAGAAGTATAAAATTAAGAACTCAAGCATTAGATATGGTTCTAGTCAGTTACCTAGGAAGCATGGGCTACTGGGACTTTGAGACCCCATAGAATTTTTGACGATTGATAATTTTATATTGCTAATTCAAATTTGTTCCAGTTTGGAGACAATATTTATAGGAGGCGGGTTACTGACTGTAGCAACAAGCAACAATGACCTCACATTCTTGAATTCTGGCTCCGCCAGTGTTTGGCGGGCAGCAAATGTTATTCTAACGGAGTGTGGAAAAGCACCATTACAGACAACTTGCGTGATTTCTACACCCTTAAAATTTCTAACGACATAAGAAACATAAACAAGCATAGAAAATGGGAATTCTAGCACATACATTTCCGGCAGAGAATATGTCACCAGTTCGAAAACCCTTATCAAGTGTCTCCATTACAGCAGCCTCAATAATATCTGCAGCTTTATTTTCACCGAGACCATATCTCAGAAGCATTGCAGCGCTTAGGATCGTTGCCAGAGGGTTCGCCTTGTCCTTCATTTATAGACAACATAACTCTCATTAGTTTCCTTTTTATATTAACTGCATTTAGTAAGATGATTAAGATTAAGTTTCCTGTAGAACTAACCTGTCCGGCTATATCAGGAGCAGACCCATGTATCGGTTCAAACAGACCAGGTCCCTGCAATAAAGCACAAAATCACCGTGTATTATGTGTTCTGTTCATAATATTATCAATTGTTGGCATTCACGAAAAAACAAAGAAAAGATAGTAAATCAGTAAATGATAATTTCAAGCAATAAAAGCTCGTGAATACTTATGTAGTATCAAGTAACATCTCCATACCGATTGACCAATGCTTGCAGAAGGAAGCAATCCAATACTTCCACTGATCATTGACGCCTCATCAGATAATATATCTCCAAATATATTGTTGGTTAAAATAGTGTCAAACTGTAAGGCGAATCATCAATATATAAGTCTCCAATCACAACAATAAAATAAAATTAGGATGAATAGTTCACAAGGCAGGAAATATTGTAAAAAAACAATAATCCTCAGTAATAGAGGTCAAAGAAGACCTGTCTTGGATCGCGAACGAGTTGCATTGCAGCATTGTCGATATACATATGTGAGAGCTCAACATCTGGATAGTCTGCTGCCATTGCAGTTACCCTCTTCCTCCAAAGCATAGAAGCCTGACAGAATTTGGGGGGAGTTAAGGGAAAGTATTTGCATTGTGTGCGGGATATTGAATCCAAATTATGATTGGTAAGATAATACTTAGTTGATACAGATTCAGTTACATTCAGCAAGAAGTTATGCTGAATATATCTCCAAGCTCCTTCGAGTTTCATTTGAGAGTTCCCCTTAACCGATAAAAGAGGAATAAACACCATATCGAGGAGATGCTCCTCTTACAGCCAATTGGTTTTACAAGGAAATTTCAATTGAGCTTAGAAAGTAGACTCTAGCTTCCTTTGGGTGTGGTCCATGCCCTATTAAGAGCTGGGGATTTGGGGAGGCATAGAAAAACGTTTTTAAGTTATAATTTATACCACAGTACTTAACAGTTTACAACTTTCATTGGCTTTGTCAACAGATCAAAACTCTTCTTAACTAGTGTTTACCACACTACTTGACAATTTACATTAGATTTGTAGATGCGGTAGATGCACAAACCTCGAGAACATTGGCTTTGTCAACAGAACAAAGCTTCCCACGCCTCTTTCTAGCAGTCTCGAAAGCAACACGAGCAATACGGTCAATCTGCCAATAGAAGGTCAACAAAAAGTAAAGTGACCTGGAGCCTGGGCAAAACGCACGGCAGAAATGCATTTATAGTTATGTCACCTAGAAAGTCATCTGCTGTAGAATGATAAAACAGATGATATGCACGGTAAATTCACAAAAAAAACGTTTCATGATTTTAGACTAAAATGAAGTGTTTTGAGTGTCGTGTCGTATCAGAAGGTTCAACTGTTCAAGTGTCGGACGTGACACAACCCACATGAACTCTCCATGTAGCATAGAAAGAAGCACAAACACTTTCCCGGACAGCTGAAGTTCTATCGTCTCACCATTTCCCGAATTTTAGCACTCACTCACTCACTCTCCTTTCCTCTCATTTACCTTTATCGACAATTTTTCGGACATGAATGGAGAGAGACTTGGTCTTATTTCCACAGAAATTATTAATAAGTGGGGAAGACTGCCTCTAATGACAAAAAAAACTGAAATAAGAACGTGATGGTGCAAACTGAGAAATTACCTGTGAAGCAGAATAGACCTCAGTGTTGAAACCGATTTCCTCTCCCTTTTCATTTACACCGAAACCTCTAGGCTCTCCAAAATAGATACCTAAGATTATGAAGAAATGAGCAGAGTTTCCTACTACATAAAAGGGTGAAATCTTTACATGTTTTACAAGATAATTGAACCAGAACTCACCGGAAGTGAGCTCCCTCACCACCATCAGGTCAACACCTTCTGCGACTTCTCTCTTTAGTGTTGTACAGTCTACCAACTGAAAAGACACATGGACCATGATACATAAGAAAAGTCAAGGGTACACTATGAAAATCAGCCGATCAGGTTAACATAATAGTAAGATTGTGTTTGAAATTGTCCAGCCACACACCAGTGGCGTAAGTATAAAAAACAAGCCAGGAAAGGAACACACGGACACAAGCTATCTTGTTTTGAAAATTTAATTAATAGTAAAAGAAAATTAGATGTCTGAGCCTCCCAATGTACACATTTAAGCCACTTCATTCCATCAAACAGGGAATCAGTTTAAAATTTCAAGGCAGTGCATATTCAGATGGCAGCAACAGTCTTCGAAACAGGCTAGTAACTTATTTTTGCAGAAACAGTAATGTTTACTTCTATAAATTACAATCCATGCCGGTGATGTTTTACTGATTTATGTTCAGAAGTCAACATTTTAGGCGTTATAATTTATAAATACATTAAGGAGTAGTCTATATTGGCTACTTTATTCAAATTATGTAACCTTTTGCAATTTTACAACAAACTGGAAACAATTGAGGAGAATCTCGGCTTTAAACTGTATGGAAACAATGTAGTCATGATGTAACTGACATTGTCTGAGAAGTTCAAGTTTCTTATGACCTATAAGCAAGTCTCTTCTTCTACAAGACTCCGAAGTCCCAAGGTGCCATCATCACTAGTTAAAAAAGGAGTACTACCCAATATCATCTACAATCGACATCTTTGAAGATAAACACGATTATTTTCTGACTTGAGCTGTAGCAAAACGGACTCTTGAGCTACACGTCCATGTTTTAATAGTTCCCAAGTATCCATACCTTAAGCAACTACCAACACATATGGCAACAGTTCCCGATTTCTTTCTAAATCACGAAAATCAAGTCATAGAAGAAAGAAGAATCACGTCTGGAAGATAACCTGAGGTAAGACTGTCGCCGGTCTTAAATTTGCAAACACGTCAAGACCTGATCGCAGCTGAAGCAAACCAGTCTCTGGCTTTAGCTTCTTCTCAAGTTTATCCCATTTATACCTAGACTCCACGGAATTCATGTTAGAACCCTACAATTAAACACAAAGATTGCAAAACTAAACAATAAACCAGGCAACGGATTTTACCCTCCTATAGCTCCTAAAAGAATGGCGTCTGATTGCTTTGCCACTGAGAGGGTCTCTTCTGGCAATGGCACTCCCGTAAGATCAATAGCAGAGCCACCAACTGGCATCTCCTGATACTTAAGCTCGATCCCTAGTTAAGTCAAAACAAAATTCTTACTCATATGAGTGGATTTGACAAGAAATTCTCATCAAAGATGCAAACCACCAATTGTCTCATGAAGCTAAAGTCGATTATTCAAAAACCGTCTCATTCTATCAAATCATTCATTTGCTCATAAGAAATACAGTGAAAAATAAAAAATGTCAGCCTTTGTGTTAATTGTCAAGCTAACTCACAGTCTGAAGCTTAATGTATTTTCTAGTTCTCCGTCGAAGATTGGCCAAGAAATGACGATCATTCCAAGCAACTTATTAATCAATCTACAGGCTGATGTCAGAACAAAGAACTCTTCCAACCGAAATTGAAAAAGTAT
>JAGPOY010004086.1:0-12348 GCA_018983105.1 Silene uniflora | reverse complement strand
AAAGGAGAGAGTCCCTCTCCTTTTGTCATGATTCGGCCGAGTGAGATGGGAAGGGAGTGGGCTTTCCACTCTCTTCTCATTTCTAATTAATCGCTCAACCCATTTCGCTAAAATGAGTAATGACGGGTCTTATTCATAAATCGTCAATTAATAGTCGGATATTAATATGTCAACTCGCTATACAAATGCAGTCGATATGTCAATAATGGTCTGACATTAATAAGATGACGATATTGTATGATTAGCTTAATTAATATAACCGATTATAATAATTTACGAATTAATTATGTAATCCGTCTAAGCTCCCATATTATACATTAATTAAATATAACCGTTTATATTTAATTTACGAATTAACAGTTTAATCCGTCTTAGCCAATTTTATTTAATCTGTATTAAATAATTATCACAACATCGCATTGACTAATAATTTAGTCAATTACTCCGACTAACTGTTTAGTCGTATTAGGCATCAACATGACTGTATTTTCATATGTCACATCTCTCAAACGTGTCCTATAGGTGTGACTTTTAGGGACCAGTTGATCACCGCCATCTGTATGACAATAACGTCAAACTTATCTAGCAAGCCAACCGTTATTGATAAACGTGGATCAACTTATAATAATACAAAAGTATGCCCTGTGATCCTTTTAGAGTTTCAATAAAATTATTGCACTAACTGTGGAGGACACCAGCTCCAACAAACTCCCACTTGTCCGTACAAGTGTACGTGCAATAACGTTATCGCACTAACTGTGGAGGACAATCGCTCCAACAGTATGGCCATGATGAGTTCGTGGTGATGTCGTTTGGGTTGACGAATGCACCTGCAGTTTTCATGGACTAGATGAACTTCACTTCAACGAGTATTTAGATAAGTGTACGTGTTGTGGTGTTCACAAACTTGAGAACTTAAGCCGAGAGTTCCAAAAGCTGAGCATTAAGCTAGTTCTTCCTGGTACATTAGACTTGAGTGCGATGGTTGCTGAACCCAAGATTCTTCATGAGATCCGAGTGAAGCAAAAAGAAGATGAGTTCCTTGAAGGAGTTCGAGTCACCGTGAGCGAAGGCCACGTCGAGGGCTTGGACGTTGGACCTGATGATGGTCTATGATTCTGTGGCTGTTGGTGTGAACCTAGTTTTGAGGTCTTAAAGGGTATGATTCTCAAGAGGCTCATAGTACTCCTTATTCTGTTCATCCTGGTGGCGATAAGATGTATAAGGATTTAAAGTTACGACTTTGGTGGCCGAGTATGAAGAAGGAGGTCGCCGAGTTTGTGAACCGTTGTCTAACCTGTCAGAAAGTCAAGTTCGAGCATCAGAGACCTGTTGGTCTACTGCAACCATTGGGGATTCTCACTTGGAAATGGGATTCGATTTCAATGGATTTCGTCATAAGTTTGCCGAGGTTGCCAAAAGGAATGAATGTTATTTGGGTCGTAGTTGATCGTTTGACTAAGGTGGCGCACTTCATCCCGATGAGGGATACTTGGAGTCTCGAGGAGCTAGCGAGTGCTTCTCAGCGAGAGATCATTCGTCTTCATGGAGTTCCTAACGACATCATCTCCGATCGTGATCCGAGGTTCTGTTCTCAGTTTTGGAAGAAGTTGCTGTTAGATTTTGGCAGTGAGCTTAAGATGAGTACGTCTTTTCATGCTGCAATTGATGGTCGAACTGAGCGTACCATTCCAACGCTTGAGGACATGTTGCGAGCTAGTGATTTGGAGTTTAAACTTAGTTGGGAGAAGATTTTACCGCTTGTGAACTTCTCCTACAACAACGATTACCAAGCTAGCATTAAGATGGCTCTGTTTGAGGCAGTTTATGGAAGGAAGTGTCTTAGTCCTTTATGTTGGGATGATTCTAGCGAGGCAGTAGTTCTTGGCCCGAAGTTGGTCAAGAGTTTATTGAGCAGGTACAGTTGATTCGTGAGAAGCTTAAAACAGCCCAGGATCGACAGAAGACGTATGCAGATTTGCGTCGCATGCCGATTGAGTTTGGGATTGGCGATAAGGTTTTCCTTATGGTTTTGCCGATGAAAGGTGCTAATAGATTTTGGATTAAGGGCACGCTTAGTTCTAAGTACATTGGCCCTTATAAAGTGCTCAAGAGAGTTGGTGAGGTAGCCTATAGGTGGCTTTACCTCCAAATTTGTCGAAGGTTCACGATGTATTCCGTGTGTCGCAGTTTCGCCTTTATCGCAGTGATCCTTCTCACATTTTACAAGTTGATGTTGCTGATGTTGAGCCTAACCTGACTTACGAGGAATGACTTGTTCATATTTTTGAACGTCAAGTTTCGAGGACGAAACTTCTTTTTAGGGGGTTGGTTGGTAACACCGCTAATTTACTTATGTTATTTATTTAATTCATTTTCCCATATTTCGTATTTTATTTCCAAGAAAATATTCTACTTTTATTTAGTTGGCTATCTTAGCTCGACTTTGGTGAAGACCCATTTTGCTCTTGGGTTTCACGTGTGATTAGAGTTGATGGGTGGTGTTTTGGATCTAAGCACGGCCTAAACCCATAAGCTTTCTTATGAATATATGGGTGGATGAAACCCTTGCTTCGTTTTCTCATACTTTCACAAAAACCCTAAACTTAGTTCCTCCTCTCTTTTCTCTCCTTTTGTGCCTTGAGATCCCTCCTCTCTAGCAATTCGTGGTGCCCTTTGTTCTTTGTAACACCCCCAATTTATCCGTCATTTTCTTTTCTTTTATAACCCAATTCCCTTTTGAATGCTTAAAAATTAACGGGAAAATCGGGAGTGCTACGAGCACGAGATGAATAGTGCTAGTGATTACAACTCAAATTTTTTAGATAAGGGTAATTAATAACTAAATTAACCAAAATCATTTAAGACCTTAATTACATATTTCCGTACTAGAAATCAGAATTAAATTATTTAAACTACAAAAGTGCATTTGAAAACCTACGGAAGCGTAAAATATAATACGAGTCTAGTGACATGAGAAAAATTATAGCAATCTAATAATCGTAGAAACATCACTCTCCATTCTCGTCCAGCCAAGCTATCATTCAACAAAAGACTCGTTTAACCTGTACACCAAAATTTACACTGCTCCCCAATACGGCAGAAAAATACCATATGGTTCATAACAGACCTACCACATTTATAAATAGTTGGGTGGACACACAAAAATCGGAAAATATCAATCAACCGTGGTTGAATAAGGAAAATCAAGTATAGTTAAAATATTTAGTATAAACCAAACTAGTATACATTTAATTAAAATGTACAATACCCACTACTTGAAATTTAAACCCCTTTACCTTTTCTAAATCACTTTAAAAAAAACAAAAAACAAAAAAAAAAGCAATATTCCACCGATCCTTTATCATGATATCCGGGTAGAGGAATATAGAAGATTCGGTCAACCAAGTTTTGAACCAAGGATGACTTCCCAAACTATGTAATTACCTGGCTAAAAAACCTCAAGGAGGAGGATCAGAAGGCGGGGTCACGATCAACTAACCCCCACTAGACACCTGTATAGGAGTTCTTGTCCATGAAAACATCCTACCCCTCTACCTCATGAAATCCCTCTGTTAGCATTGAAAAATGACGGCCCTAAACGTGTATAATGTTAAGGGTAAGAAGGCTCATAAGAAAAGGGTTGGTGTATTGGGATGTGCAAGATTGGACGCTCTAAGTGAGAGGTCAGGCCCAAGAAGCATCCGGAAGAATAAAGATTCAGCGGTCCGGGAAGTCAATCTAGCAGGATTGGAGTGGTTATTCAACCACTCCCCACTACTTGGGCGGTTATAGGATAAAATGCCTATATAAAGTGAGCCTTCCCCACCAAGCAAAGGACAACTCAACATCAAATCAAACAAACTACAACGTAATCTATCTCAGATCTTAGTTTAGCGTAGCTTTAGTCGTAGAGCGGCGATGCCCGTCTAATCATGGAGGTATTCCGCCATCTATCCCTTAGTTTGTAATTTAGCTTATCATCGACCACAAGGATTACTTGTGAGGACTTTAGTTTGTGTTGTGTTAATGGTATTTCATGATATATAAGTATCATTTGGAATTCTTGTGTTATTACTTGATTATTAAATCATTCGACCCAAAGGTGTTAAATTACTTGAAGTAATTTAACACTAATTAGATTACGTATCTACAACCGTGACTCGAACCCTTGCATTTAAGGGTAGATCACAAGGTGTAGGAGGGTAGTTACGACCTCCACGGTACCTTAAGGTACTTTGCTTGTTTCCACACAAACAAGTTTTTGGTGACCACAGTGGAAGGTTTGATATAAATTAATCCTTTCAACTAATTAATCTCATCTTGAAGTGAGAGATGTACTCAACTAGATCATGGTCTAGAATGAGGGAAGCGGACGAATCAAATCATGAACAAAATGTTCATGATGAGAATAGTACCTTACGTAAATCATCTAGCGCTGATTCATTGGAGATTACCCGAGAAAGGTCTACTCCTAATGATGAGTTTCTTAATACACATGATGGATCTGACCATGCAAGAAGCACGGCGGATGACATAGAGGATGCTAATAAGCGTTATTTACACAAGCTACATAAAAAGTATGTAGGATCCTTGTCTAATGTGTTATCAGAGGTAAGAGAAGCTATGAGAAATGATTTTCATGAGCAGTATCGAATATTTACCCAAGAAAATGCTAGAATCTTTACAAATATTGTAAAGTCAACTGCCGAGGACCTTGAAAATAATAGGTCAAGGGAGTTAGTAAGGGTGATCCAAGAGATGAAAGATCTCTTAACCGCTACTCACGGAGCGTTATCAAGGAACGTTGCCCATGAAGTTGTCAGCCATTTAGAGCCTTTGATAGCTCGTCATAACTGCTTGAATGAGCGGTTATGTAAGTTATTTGATGATGGGTTCCAAGAAATGAACGCACGAATGAATAATGGAGAAAATATTAGGGGCGATCCTAGAACCATTAACATTGGTTGTAGTGTGCCTAGATCACCAAATCCGTTACCCACTCAGTATAGAGCATATGAAGCATCCTTCGAACGTCCAAGTGCTCGTACTCGGACGTTTGAACATGGTGAGTCATCAAGGCATTTTGGCAATAATCAAAATGTGTTTGGTTTCCAGCGCCGTGTTCCTGTTGAGCGAGGTGTTGATTATAATGGTACTCGTTCGCCAGGACTAACGCTGGACGCCAATAGGATACCACTTTATCAAGGTGATTATCCTACCCCATGCGCACAACCCATAGCTGGGAATGAGGGGCTTGACCCTCCATTGGGTTATCCCATAAGGGATAACCGCGCACAACCTCCCCCATACATGAGCGATTGGATGGGTCATAGGTGGACTTCAGAGCCTCAGGATTTCAGAGGGCAGGTGAATATTGGTAATGGTATTGGACACAATGATCCATGTTTCCATGGGCAAAACCTTAGCCAGGCGGGCCATAACAATCCCTATGCCAGAGCAAGAGGGGACCCCAGGAACCCGTTTTGTCAGTATCCACCTGAGCAATTTCCTGATCAAGGACAAACCTATGGTGCTATTCCGATGCCATTTATGGCGCAGGTTGAACATATGATTGAAAATTATATGAATACTGGAAGTCAAAGAAATCAGAGGGTACAACATGAAAAGCCATACCCTGAATGGGTGGATAGACAATATCCATACCCGCCAGGATATAAAATTCCTGATTTTACTTTGTTCTCCGGTGATGGGGATGTGTCGACCATGGAACATTTGACCCGTTTCACGAGTTAATGTAGGGAGGCGGCGGATAATGATTACATCAAATTGAGGTTATTCCCTAGTTCGCTAACTAAAACTGCCTTCAATTGGTATGTTCATTTAGCGCCCAATTCAATTCCGGATTGGGAAACTATGAAGGGACAATTTCATAATCATTTCACTAGGATAGATCCTGGTATAACTATTAGCAATCTGACAATAATTCAACAAAAGAGAGGAGAGTCTGTTGATGAATATTTAACTAGATTTAAAAATGCTAAGATAAGATGTCATTTAAATTTACAGAAGGCGAATTTATACGGATCGCTCAGGATGGTCTAGCCATACCTTTTAGAAAGCGATTTGACGGAATCATCTTTAGGAATTTCATGGAACTTACGGAGTCAGTAAGTAAGTATGAACAAGTATTGAGCGAAGAGAGCCAACAAAAACATAGAGCGTTCAGTTGCATGAATTTAGGGGAAGAGGAAGAGTTCTGTGAAGTAAATTTAGCAGAAATTAGTGTCCGTTATTAGAAAGAAAGAAGGTTTCGGCTAGTAGGGACATGAAAAATACTAAGAAGCGTCTCTATACATTTAACATAGCGAAGGGGGAGGAGATATTTAGGCATTTACATGCCAATAATATTATTTGTGTAAAAGGAAATTATAAGGTTCCACCAACGCTCGAGACAAACGGGAAAACTCTTTGTCTATGGCATAACGCTCGGTCACATACTACGAATGATTGTTTTGTGTTCCGAAATGTTTTACAAGATTTGATTGACAATGGTCGAATTTTGTTTTCGAATGGGGATAATGTTAAAACTGATGATGATCCTTTTACAGTCTTAAATGTCGAATGCAATATGATTGATTTTTCTAAATCGATTATTTCTGCTGATGATTTGCAGGAAGAACGAGCTCAGCGTTTATTTGACGCTTTGGTGGACCAGCGCTTGTTGGTTTTCCCGAAGATAGGGAATATGGAAATGGAAGGTATCTACAAGTGGCATATGACTGAACTTCATACCACTGACAAATGTCAGGCCTTTAGAGCTTTTGTTGCCAAAGTGGTGCAAAAAGGGAAAGGATAAGATTTTAGAGGCTGTCAAAAGAATGTCGGGAAAACCAGATGATGAAGCGGTCGCAAAAACCTACAAAGAAACCTTGTAACTTGACCCAACCTACTCAAGGTTGGTCATGAGCATGAAGAATCTTAGGAGGAACATGTGTTTTGGGTGTGCTGATATGTTGCACTTTGAATTGGTGCGAGGTTAGGCTATACCGAATGACCCTAAATGGGTGCCCGCTTATCAGCGCCGGTCAATGAAAAGAATAAGAGATTTGGAAATTGGAAGCACGAGCAAAGATCCTAAAGGGTTGCAAGTGTTAGGAACTGTGAAGAAACCACCGCTAGGGGGCTTTAAGCCTTCACACCCAGTAACTCCGCTCAAAGGAGGTGATGTTACCAAGAGTCAAAGTAGGAAGCAAGCTACGACCATGGCGGCAAACGCCCGGGCTAAAGTTGAAATGAAGCTGATGCAGGAGGCTATGGTAGCTGAGTTAAGGGAGCAAGATAAGGAGTTGGAAAAAGAAAAAGGGATTGACGCAAGAATTGAAACTTGTGTTAACGCAATTGATAGACTCAGCGATCATGTAATGGGCGCTGAGAATGAAGATGGTGATCTGAAATATTTCTCTGATTCCGAACTATATTTGCTGGTTACGGATGAGGATCTTCAACCTCCTCCAATTCAGTTTGGATCCTTTGATCCGGGGTCCATGGAATACATGATGGTGACGATGTTGCCGAAGGAGTTTAGCGCTAAGGGAGCGGTTAGTGATCCACAGGATGCTATGATCTCAAGTACGCCTGAACATATTATTGCAAGTAATTTTGTCCGCAACGACTTAGATAGAGACTTGACTGACCAAGAAGCGGATGGGATCATTAAGGCATTATTTACACGTAGAGGAATTGATAACGATCATTGTAAACCGCTTTATATTAGAGTCAAAGTGGAGAATAAAGTATTAGGAAAAGCTTTAATCGATAATGGAGCTACTGCCAATATCGTGCCGATAGCGATTTTACAATTGATAGGAAAGACAGAAAGGGATATTTCCCCTTGCAATGTGTCAGTTACTAGTTTCACATGGATCACAGAATGTTGTGAAGAGACCATTTCGCTGGCCATAAAAGTGGGGTCATGCACTAAGACCATGCTTTTTTATGTAGTTCGAAGTATCACTACGTATAATATCTTGTTAGGAAGAAGCTGGTTGCATAAAACCTATTCTATACCATCTTGATATGAAATCGTTTATGCTGATATACCTACAGTTGAGATTAATTCGACTAACGTGAATCTTGATATTAAGAAGCAGATTGTTGCGCCCAGGATTGAAGCGTTAGACCAATGATAGTTAATTGATTTTGGAGA
Source organism: Silene uniflora (assembly GCA_018983105.1). Classification (NCBI taxonomy): domain Eukaryota; kingdom Viridiplantae; phylum Streptophyta; class Magnoliopsida; order Caryophyllales; family Caryophyllaceae; genus Silene; species Silene uniflora. The sequence goes on along the minus strand of JAGPOY010004086.1, from coordinate 4,178 downwards.
ACAAGAAAGCTCTTCCAAGGTCGATGAAGTTCTGATAGAAGAAATAGAAGACGTTCAACAAGAGGGTCTAGAGGATAGCGCTCAGGATTTGAGTTTACTTCCGTTTAATTACTAGAATGTAGTAATTTTTGAGTTTTTGCTTACATCAAATCTGTAATGACTTTGCAATTTAATAAAAATTACGAGTTTGGAAACGAAAGATCTTCTATAGAAATAGATGATAAATTATGTCCGCATGAAAAGGGACATTCTAATTTGAATCCTTCATTAACCTGGGTGGAGAGGCCATGGGTGAGAAGCGATGACATTCGAAAAGAATCACAAGATCCTTTAGAAGAAGTCAATCTTGGCACTTCAACGGAACCAAGGTTTACTTATATGAGTCAGAATTTTACCGCGCTAGAAAAAGAAGCAATGAGAAAAATCTTATTTCAATATAAGGATTGCTTTGCGTGGGAGCACCACGAGATGTCGGGTGTTGACCTTAGTATTGCTAGGCATCGCCTGCCAATTAAACCTGGCTGGAAGTCGGTGATTCAACAACCAAGAAGGATGTCATCGGAGGTTGTCCAAGCGGTGAAAGAAGATGTTAGTAAGCTTCTTAAAGCTAGGTTCATTCGACCGGTTAAGTATGTTGAATGGATAGCCAATATTGTGCCAGTTATTAAAAAGAATGGTAAAATTAGAGTGTGCATTGATTTCAGGGATTTGAACAAAGCCACACCAAAAGATGAATATCCGATGCCTCTCGCCGATGTTTTAATTGATGCGACAACTAGGCATAAATATCTTACCTTCATGGATGGATATGCCGGGTACTATCAGATTAAGATCGAGGAGAAGGATTGTTATAAAACAGCATTTAGATGTCCCGGATCATTAGGGATGTTTGAATGGGTAGTTATGCCTTTTGGTTTGAAAGATGCGAGCGCCACGTATCAGCGGACTATGAATTGCATTTTTCATGATTTGATTGGAGAGTCTATGGCAATATACATAGACGACGTCGTGGTAAAATCAAATGAATTTGATGATCATCTTGTACATTTGCGACAAGCTTTTGAGCGTATGAGAAAATATAATCTCAAAATGAATCCAATAAAGTGCGCTTTTGGGGTCAGCGCAGGGAATTTTCTTGGCTTCTTGATTCACCAGCGCGGTATTGAAATTGACAAAAATAAGTCAAAAGCGGTAATTAACGCCAAACATCCCTCAAATAAAACAGAACTTCAGAGGTTTTTGGGTCAGGTTAATTACGTATGGCGTTTTATTGCTAATTTGGCTGGGGAGACTAAGGTCTTTTCCCCGTTACTACGTCTAAAGAAGGAAGAGGTTTTTGTGTGGAATGATGTCCATCAAAAGGCATTTGATCAGATTAAGACTTATTTGATTAATCCGCCGGTATTGATTTCTTCAAAGGCCGGGAAGATGTTGCGTTTATACTTGTCAGCGTCGGACCAGTCAATTTGTTGTATGCTTTCGCAAGAGAATGAATAGGGTTTTGAACAAGTAGTTTTTTACTTGAGTCGGATCCTGCAAGATACCGAGCAACGGTATTCATATTTAGAAAAAGTATGTTTAAGCTTATATGATGCTTCTGTTAAATTGCGGCATTATTTTATGGCGCATACTATTGAAATTGTTTTGTGGTTAGACGTTATGAAACATATGTTGTCTCAACCACTGTTAAAGGGACGTTTAAGTAAGTGGAGCATACATTTGCTACAGTCTGACTTGGTTTACATCCCACAACGACCGATAAAAGGTCAAGCCTTGGCGGATTTTATTGTCGATCATCCTTGTTTTGATTAAGAAACGCCAGAAAATAATAATTCTACGCCTTGGGAGATGCATTTTGACGGATCTTTTACGTCAGATGGGTCAGGCGCTGGGGTGCACATCATTTCTCCAATAGGGAGAGATTGGAAGTTCGCAGCCACCTTGGTAGGCGATGGGACGAATAATAAGGTCGAATATGAGGCGATGATGATGGGTCTTGAGCGGTTGATTGAGCTTGGAGCGTTGAACATCCGGGTGTTAGGTGATTCGCAACTAGTTATTAATCAAGTCAATGGTTTGTTTAAATGTAAGTCTCCGCCATTATCAAAGTATTTGACTAAAGTAGAGGATTTATTTAAGAATTTTCGGAAAATTTTTAAATAAATATTTTGCGAGATTTGAACACAACCGCTAACCAATTGGCTCAATACGCCTCCGGTTACGTAATGGATAATATCGAATGCCTGGGGCATTTTGAAAGGATCGAAAGGTCATTCCTTGTCAGTGAGGAAGATCCTTCAATAGAAATTTATAAAGTTGATATTATGCCACAATCTTTAGATTGGTGGTCGGATATTATAAGTATTCTGAAGAATTCGTCGCAAAAAGGGTTGAATCCGAAGCTTAAAAAACAGGCTTTTGGATATTTCCTGATTGATGATGTCCTTTATAAAAAGGATCCACAAGGTGTTCTATTGAAATGTTTGAATACCGATGATGCATTACTTGTCATCGCCGAGATTCATGAAGGCGTCTGCGGTGCTCATCGGTCCGGTTCGAAAATGCGCTGGTTGATCCATCGTCATGTGTTTTATTTGCCATCTATAATGGAAAATTGCATCACATATGCAAAGGGTGTAAAGCGTGTCATCGCTATGGGCCACTAAGTCGTGTTCCAACATGTGAATTACACCCTATAATTAAGCCGTGGCCATTTCTTGGTTGGGCGATGGATATGATAGGGGAAATTAAACCTCCGTCTTCTAAGGGGCATAAGTATGTTGTTGTCATTACGGATTACTTCACAAAGTGGGTTGAAGCTAAGTCCTTTAAAGGAGTTTCCACTCACTATTTAGTGGTATTCCTGAAGGAATACATTTTTATCCGTTTTGGGATTCCTGAAACTTTTACAGTGGATCAAGCGCCAGTCTGTAATGGACCTTCTCTTCAGGAGTTTGCCACACAATTTGGGGTGAAATTGTAAAACTCTACTCCTTATTACGCCCGGGCAAATGGGCAAGCTGATTCGACTAATAAGTTGATTAAGGCGGGAATCTCGAAAATGATTGAGGATAATCCGCGTGATTGGCGTAATAAATTACTAGATACGTTATGGGCTTATAGAACTTCAAAAAGGGGGGCTATAGGGTATACTCCATATCAATTGGTTTATGGCCACGATGATGTAATTCCGGCAGAAGTTAATGTGGAATCCGCTCGGATTTTGCAACAAAATTCGTTGGATTTTCAAGCATATACGGAGTCAATGAATATTGTCAGCTTGGATGTTGAACATTTAAGAGACCAAGCGTTGGAAAATTTGCTTAAAAGTAAAGCTAGAACGGCTAGAGCGTATAATGCTAGGGTCAGGTCCAAGTTTTTCCAAGTCGGAGATTTGGTATGGAAAGTAATCTTGCCGATTGGTCAAAAAGATCATTTTTATGGTGAATGGTCACTGCTGTGGCAAGGGCCGTTTAGGATCTCGAAACGCTTATCGGGTAATGCGTATACCTTGCAAGGTTTAGACGGAGTACAGTTTAAAAGAAACATAAACGGTAAATTTTTGAAGTTCTATCATCCCACTATTTAGGAGAAATACGCAACCGAAATTAAAATAAATTATCCAGAATTTTGGGAGAATACGAAGGCGATACATTGATTGGATTAAGTCAATTGTTCCTTCTAAGGGTTTGCCCGGTTTACAAAGGCCATGAAGGAGGTAATCTCTTCGGTGAGGGCCCTGATACAAGATTCCCATGAGCGTTTCTTGTTGCGTAGTTGCTCCTGCAGTATAGGTGGTTTTTTTTTTTTTTTTTTTTGCTAAAATGTAAGAATTTCATTAGAATTGAAGCACAGCAATACAGATCATTTGTTCAACTTACAGATTTTAGTGCAAATATCACCCTAAGTGCACTCTTGACAGCCAAATACAATCCCTATACTCGAGATTACATTCGGTTTATACATAGAAAATTTAGCCTGAATTACACTTCTAATGCTATGAACTACAATTTCAGGCCGTTGCAATCTGCTGTAGAGTCTTGCTTCATTCCGTTGCATCCAAATGTTATACCAAGCCGCAAGAACTACAGCAAGACATACTCTTTTCTTCAATTTACTCCATCTCCTACAGGAGATATACTTCAAAGTATCCTGGAGAGGCAGATTGGTGCATAACC
>JAGPOY010004085.1:2425-14774 GCA_018983105.1 Silene uniflora | reverse complement strand
CAAGGCAATCGGAGAACATTTCTAGCACACGCGGCATCGTCTCGAACGGTTTTGGGTGCAACTAATAGGAGGGGATCTATGTTGATTCCTCGTTCTTAGGCCATTTGCACGGACCGAAGGTTATTTCTCATCTCGTATTTTGTATATCGCATTTCGTATATGACCCGTAAATTTCACATGTTAAATTTTCGTTATAGTCCTATAAATGAAGGGGTAATATACGGATATTTCCCCACAAGTTTGTCTCCCCAATATACATCGACACATCCTTACACATCCTTTACCGTCACATACTCTCCCAATCCCATACTCTTTCCATGACTCTTAGACACAAAAGAATGAGTTGCCCCGAAATCAAACAAAACAAAAGACGAGGTGTTGTGAACGGAAAAAGTACCAGTGACAACTTGCGCATCATCCTCGGCTGTCTGTTTCTCCATCATGAATAGTTTGCCACTACTCTTTGGTGAACCTCCTCCTTGCACTGTAGCTGCTGATGTAGACGGCTTTGCAGCCGCTGCCTGATTCCCGGTAGTAGCTGGACGCTGGTATGATCCTCCTCCATTGCCATTCTGCCCACTCTGGTTGTTCCACGACCCATCTGGCTTCCTGCTAGCCGCGCTCTCAGTCGGCGCCTGTGAGAAGTTCCCCTGGTATGGTCTCGGCTGATGAGCTCCTCCACCCGGACCGCGGCACTCGAAGCGTCGGTGCCCCAGTCTGCCACAGTTGTAGCAATTCAAAAGAGTTGACTCACTGGATGTGCGGCCACCTCTACCACGGAATCCTCCACCGTAGCTAGATCCCCCGGAATATCCTCGAGTTTGGGTATAGCCACCCCTCTTGGAACTGCCCTAGCCATTACCCTCACTCTCAGCCTTCCTCTTCTCAGTAGTGCGCTCTCTAGCCTTCTTAGACATGTCAATGATCCGCTCAACATGTCCAACTCGTTCATATACCTCACTCAGATCCGTCAAAGTTCTAGCCGGTAGCTTCTCCAAAATCTTGAAGTGCAAGCCCTTCTCGAAACGGATAGCTAAGCTCAGGTCGCTCAGCTCTGTGTCGATAGCATAGCGGGACAAAGCATAGAACTTGTGGTAGTAATCTGCCACAGTCATCCCCTCAGTCATGACAAACGAATTAAACTCTGCCCTCAACCGGTTACGAACATGCTCCGGCACGAAGCGCTTTCTCATCTCAGCCTTGAAGTCCTTCCATGGGATGAATCCCTGACCGTTCTGTCGGTACTGCTCCCTAGCGGCCTCTCTTACACTCCTCCACCACTTACCCGCGGTATCCTTCAGATAGAACGCAGCTTGGTCCACTTGTAACTCTTCCGGACATTAGACAACCTCCATCAGATTCTCCATCTCATCATGCCAGTTGTCGAGCAGCTTGGCCTCACCAGTACCCTCAAAAACAGTAGGTTTAAAACGGGCGATCACCGTACTCATCTTAGAAGCACTCATCTCACCCGGTTCTTTTCTTATCCGCTTGACGATATCATTGAGGCTCTCGTTTTGCTCAATCAACCTAGCTTTTTCATCTAGTCTCATATCGGCAGTTAGCACATGAGCATTCGATCTCTTTGGCGGCATTTTGAGCTGATAGGAATAAACAAGGGAAACGTAAGCAACAGCCTACGGCTCAAAACATAAGCACGTCCGCCCAAAGAGATACTCGACCGAGTTGCACGGTTACTCGGTCGAGTAGGGGTTACTCAGTCGAGTAAGATCGTTACTCGGCTGTGTCACCCCACTCCAGTAGCTTTCTAGAATTCATCATACAGACATACTCGGCCGGTTAAGGTCATACTCGGCCAAGTCAGCCTTACTCGGTCGAGTTTCTCTTACACTCGGTCGAGTACGCACATTCCAGTGGCTACTGTTTCGTACTGTACCCACCTTACGCGGTCGAGTGTCAGGATACTCGGTCGAGTCGCCGTGACTCGGTCGAGCCCTGCCCCTACTCGGTCGATTCATACTATCGTACTACCCTTTTCACCCTTTTCGCCACTTACGTGTATCCTATGCATATTACTAAGGTACAAAACCACGTTATAAAGATCAAACATGCCTTTTGAACAACGCATAACGCATTCACGTATACATACAACACCAATTAAGTCCTTCCTATCATGCTTATTTCACGCGATGATCCATATAAAACAATATCATCAATACTTTAAATTATAACATGCCGATTACATAATTCCATGCACCATCTCTATGCTTTCGCATACTGCCTTCCAATTATCTCATAACATTCATTTCATATCAGCCGTATACAACATCAACGTCATAAGACGACATGGACTACACATAAGACACTCCCCCCTGGTGAACGGTTCTAAGTTGTAAAGGCAAGGTGCGGCTTTAGTGTTGGAGTGAGTGTCCTCAACAATATTGCGATCACATAATTATTGTGTGAACACATAATTAAATAAATCTCATTAAATGAATACAAGGGATGATATATTATATAGTCGACTGATCCACACAATAGGTAACGATTGGCTGACTAGAGTTTGACGTTACTGGCGTGAAAACGGTGGTGATCAGTTGATCCCTTAAGGTCACACCAAAAGGATGCGACTCAAATAGATAATTAATTAATTATATGCGATATAGATTAATTAATTTCTTAATTATATTGTGAGTGTTAACAATTGGACTTGAGGTTCGAACTCGAGTCAATTGTAGTCTATTATTCAATTATGTGATAATTGACTGATAAAGTTTACATCTTATTTTAATGTGATTAAATAAGATTTAATTTAATGATTGAGTATTATTAAATTAGTTAAGATTTCGTAGAGATTTTGAGGTAGAGATAATTAGTCACTTCTATTTACAAGAGGTTGTGAATATAAATGACTAACAATTATGGGGCTCATTATATGATGATATAATGCTAAAATATTACTCAATAAGTTGAGTGAATATTGTTTATTGATTTGCATCACATAAGTGTTATTTGATCAAATTAATACTTAATTATGTAAGATAATTAAGTATACGACTTATAAGCATTTGTGGGACAAAAATTATAAGTAAAATTTTGACCTAATAAGGTCAATAAAACTTGTAGGCATGGGGAGTCACAAGGAGACATTGTTCTTATTTAGGAGCATTGTGAATGGGTGTTTAAAAGATGGACAAGCATGCCATTGTAGACCTATCTAAGAGCATGCAATGAACATGTGTCTCACTCCCTCTTACCCATGCCCCTACCCGGTTTTCCCCCTTATAATAGAGCAATTCATTTGCTCATTTTTCACTCTACCACTTACCTTACATGCTAAATCTCTCCATCTCTCTTAATCACTCACAAACACTAATAATACATTTCCATTACTAAGTGTTGTAATACTAGAGATATTAGTGTTATTAAAGAACACTCTTACAAAATATCTAGTTAATATTAGTAAGAGTTTTTTGGGTCAATTCTTGGTGCAACTAAGAGGAGGATCACTAATTGGGGTCTAGGAAGATCATCCTACATTACTAGCTCAAGAACAAGTATAGGAAGGAGTCCCATACTTGTGCCCAAATCGTCCTATACATCAATGTGAGGATTTAATTTCTTCTCCCTATCTTATGTAATATATATTGCATGCATAAGATCCTAATTTATAAAGATAAATTTGAATACTCATATGGGATATGAGTATAATGTGAAATGTTATTTCTAACAATTGGTATCAGAGCTTTATGGTTGTTGTATGCAAGATCGGGATCGTTTTTCCGAGTTAATTTGATTAACGATTAAAACTTGTAATTTGTGTTTTATGAAGATCTGCAAATTAATTTCGTGATTTATCTTCATAAAACACAAATTACAAGTTTTAAAACAAGTATGCATTTACAGATTGTACAAAAATTTTTACAGATTGTACACAAATCATGATTTTTGGATATGTTCTCATATATAATGTTTACAGATTGTACAAAAATTTTGTGTGAAATAAAATTATTTTGCATAAGATATGATTTTTATAAGATAAATAGTCATATAATGAGAAAAATGGGTATTTTGAGTTCTGGAACGAATCAAGTCATGAAATTTTAATATGATATCACATGCAATATTTACAGAGAGTATGTAAATTTTGAATTTTCTTATCTTATATTGCATAATTTATGATTTTTGAGGTAAAAATCATATAAATAGTGACTTTATTTGGCATAAGTGGCTAAAATGAAAATCAAGACATGAAATTTTACCTATAGATGTCATATGTGATATGAATATCAGATCCAAATTTGCATGTTGAAAATTTAGTATTTTTCATGATTATTAAACTTATGTTGATAATAGTTAATAATAAGAACCTAATTAGATCATGTGAATAAAAATTCGAGTTAGATCTAAAGTTTTATCATTTCCAGGTTCTAATATCTATTTTAGTATGTTCAAAATTTTGATTTTGATTTATTGCATGTTTTTATAATAAATTTGGATTTATGAGCTTAAAAACATGTTTTAAGTAATTTATTTGTGAAATAAATTATTTTTGGTGAAAGACACATTTTATTTTAGATCTGGAATTTTGGGAATATTCCAGAATGTTCAAAATTTTAAATTTGAATTTTCTCGAATTTTTAATGATTTATTGGGTTTTACCTTTTATTTTTCGTAAATACGAGTAATTACCGAGCAATGAATAAACGTATCAAGTTGAATCATGTTCAAAGTTTGGTGGAGACTAAATTTTGAAGCCTAAGTGAGTTAAGATGATTAACTTGGACATAAATGGGATTTATGTAATACTTAGTGATTTTAAGAAGTTGAAATCACGCAAATCCGTAAAAACCGCAACCTAATATATGATATTAGCTCAATAAGGCGATTTGGCTTAAAATTTGACATCTTCATACATATTATAATGCTGCATATTTACATATGATTGTCATATTTTTATTTATGTAATTTTGAATTATGTAAATTTACTTAGTATGGCCTTAGTTTTTAATCGGTATTGCCCGAAATGCATGAGAATACCGATTCGGTTGTAATTAATGTGATATCGTATCACTTTTATTTTATCTTTATTTTTATTAGTTTTTCTTTTTATATTGTATAAAGTAGAAAAGCATTGTAATCTTTTATTAAACCGAAGATACTTCAAAGACGGTGCCATACGGAAAGGTGTTCCGACAAGACGGAGTTTTCTTGGGTTGCGTGCCGAATTGAAGTTCAAGGGACCAATGGAGTTGGTTTCCGAATATGTAACAGTTAATTAGATTCTCTATTTTAGGAAAGGCCATACTAGGATTTTATCGTTTTATGCTTGCATTTTTCCTTTATATGTTTGCATGCATTGCCAAATCGCCACAACGATGCATCCATGCATTATTTTATCGAGTTCATATCGACCGTGTCAATTATAATTATCGAGTTCACCGCTTTAGTTCACTTAAAACGTGATGGATAATAAATTGACATGACCTCACACTAAATAAATAGTTGAGAACTTGGTCGTACCAAATAGTAGAAACCATGAATCCCAGTTTTACAAGGGAGTTAAGCCGGCTCACCGTAATACAAACCTTAAGACATTGGGTAAGTGGATAATAAGCGTTATTACCTCGAAATTTGGGTTGGACTCAACGGAAGAGTGTTGACCGTAGTTGCACGTGTTCCGGACCAAAGAAAATCATTAGAGTAATATTATCAACCGAGAGAGTTCTAGTGTAGAATCGATTAAAAGTTAATCCACCGAATTATGTTGGCTAGGGATGACTCGGCTCACCGTACCCAAGTTAACATGAATTGGATCTCGGAATCATTTATGAAAGTTGGGTTGATGTCAGTTTATAAATGCATACTTGTTTTAAACAAGTATTATAAAAGACATATGTTAATTTCCTTTACCTCCATGTTTGTAGTTTCAAACAAATTGCGCAATGGACCCATCAAATGCTAACACACCTATTACCATTGATTCATGCAACGAAGTTTTTGACAATGTTTGCTCAAACCACAAACTTGATACGACTAGAGAAATACATTTTGGAGTCGGTGCTGATGGAACTCTCAATTTCATCACTTCAATCTTGCCTCCCGTCATGCCTACCGTGAATGTGTCTCGGGAAGACCATCTCACTAGGTCAATGAGATCCTTGTCTTTGGAAGATAGGGATGTTGAAAAGAGTGGGAGCTCAAGCAAGCAAATTCTTGGAGCCCGAGGGGTTGGGTTCAAGAAGAAGGGAAAGAAATCGAGAGGTGCCAAAACTAGTGATGAGTGTCATTATTGTTATGGCAAGGGACATTGGTTAAGGAATTGCCCTACATATTTGCGAAATATTAGGGAAGGGCTCATAGTTCCCAAAGGTAAAATTCCTTCTGAAATTTTTGTCATTGATGTAAATTTTACTTCCACTACTACATGGGTATTGGATACCGGATGTGGCTCTCACCTTGGTAATCATTTACAGGGTTTAAGGGATGTGGAGAAGCTAAGCAAGGGTGATGTGGATCTCCGACTTGGAAATGGAGCTAGGGTAGCGGCCAAAGAGGACCTATGTACTTGTTTTAGCTAATGGATTTGAATTGTATTTGCATAATTGTTTTTATGTACCAACTTTATCTAAGAACATTGTTTCCGTTGCTATGTTAGACATAGATGGATTTTCTTTTTCCATTAAAAACAATTGTTGTGTTGTATCTAAGAATGACTTGATCATTGGTCAAGCATCCTCCAACAATGGAATTTATGTTCTAGAAACTTCAAATTCATGCAATGACATATATAACATGCAATCAAAGAGACTCAAATCAAGTGATCCAAATGAATCGTTCATTTGGCATTGTCGATTGGGACACATTAATGAAAATCAGATTAAGCGATTGATTTCATCTAATGTTATAAAACCATTTGATTTCCAATCATATGGTATTTGTGAATATTGCCTCCTATGCAAAATGACTCATAATCCTTTTAGTGGTAAAGGGACACGAGTAAGTGAGCTATTGGGGCTCATACACACCGATGTATGTCGACCAATGAGCATCGCCGCTAGGGGTAATTTTGATTACTTCATTACCTTTACCGACGACTTTAGTAGATATGGGTATATCTACTTAACGAAGTTCAAAAGTGAAGCTTTTGAGAAAGTCAAGGAATTTCAAAATGAAGTAGAAAACCAATTAAACAAGAGGATAAAAACACTACGATCCGATCGTGGTGGAGAATATCTTGGTAACGAATTTGATTCGCACATGAAAAGTTGTGGCATCATGTCGCAACTTACTCCACCTGGTACACCACAATTAAATGGTATAGCCGAAAGGAGAAATAGAACCCTATTAGATATGGTTCGATCTATGATGAGTCAAATCGAGTTGCCTAACTTATTTTGGGGATTTGCCATTCAAACCGCCATTAGATCTTTGAATTGTAGTCCAGCCAAAGCAACCAACAAAACTCCATATGAGATATGGAAAGGAAAGGTTCCAAATATCTCCTATATGAAGATTTAGGGATGTAATGCTTATGTTAAGACAAAGACTGATAATAAGCTAGCCCCAAGATCGCAAAAGTGCATCTTTGTAGGTTATTCCAATACCTCCCGTGGCTACCTCTTCTACATACCTCAAGAGAACAAAGTGTTTGTGTCTTATGAACCTGTCTTCTTAGAAAACGAGTTTATTTCTAAGAGACAGAGTGGGAGAAATTTTGAACTTAATGAAGTTCAAGAGCCACAAACTGAGGTAAATAACGAAATAGAGACACAGGAGGATGTTCCTTCGTCATCTAACTCGGCTCCTCAAGTTAGGAGATCGGGTCGTGTCTCTCACGCACCCGATAGATATGTGGGTCTAATTGAAGAGGATGGTACTCTTGATGTGTTACTTTTAGAAAGTGACGAGCCCGCAACCTACAACGCTGCAATCTTTAGTCCCAACTCCTCCTTATGGCTTTAGGCCATGAATTCCGAAATAAATTCTATGCATGAAAATCAAGTCTGGAAATTGGTAGATTTGCCTGAAGGGGTGAGACCTCTTCAGTGCAAGTGGATTTTCAAAGTAAAGAATGGCATAGAAGGATATGATGATGTCTATAAAGCTAGGCTAGTAGCAAAAGGTTTTACCCAAATCCAGGGTATTCATTATGATGAAACCTTTGCTCCCGTAGCCATGCTAAGATCTATTCGGATTATGTTAGCGATCGCCGCATTTCATGATTATGAAATATGGCAAATGGATGTCAAAACCGCTTTTCTAAATGGGCATTTAGAGGAGGAGGTGTACATGGTACAACCCGAAGGTTTTATAGATCCTAAGAATCCTGACAAGGTGTGGAAACTTAAGAAGTCCATTTATGGTCTTAAGCAAGCATCAAGAAGTTGGAATCATCGATTTAATCATGTCATAAGAGAAAATGGTTTCACCCGAAGTGTTGAGGAACCATGTTTATACATGAAAATCAGTGGGAGTCAAGTTGTGCTCCTAATTTTGTATGTAGATGACATACTACTTATTGGAAATGATGTTCCAATGTTGACCTTCGTTAAGAAGTGGTTGAGTAACCACTTCCAAATGAAGGATTTAGGAGAAGCACAACGCATATTGGGTATCCAAATCTATAGAGATAGATCTAAGAGGATATTGGCATTAAGTCAAGTGTAATACCCCGTATTTTATATATTATCGATTAAGTCAATATTATTATTATTATTTATTTTATCGTAATATCGTTATGTGATTAATCGAGTTTATATCGTTAGAGGTTGAGTCGGGTTTTCTTTTTATGTGGCATTGGCATTTGGGTCGAACTTTTCTTAACCCATTTACCCATCCAACCCTACCCACTTTTACCGAGTTACCCTAATTCACCCTTCAACAACCCTAGCTTCAACTACCGTCATTTCTATCACAATCATCACCATCTTCCCATCTTGTTGCAATCCGCACGCCGTCGTCTGTCAATAAGAGCGCGCCGGTGAGGGTAGGAGGAAAGGGGTCGGCCGTGGTTCCAGGGAGTCTGTTTGTGGTGGTCGAAGGTGGTTCTGTGCGCCGTTAAAGCCCTAGTCGACGGTCGTGTCTATTGGTGATGCTTTGGGTGACAGCCGTCGCTGTGGGTGGTTGCAGGAGAGACGATCAGGTACAGGGGATGTCGGGGGTAGTTCTGTCTCATTTCAGGCATAGGTTTTGGGGTGGCGCCACCGTGGACTCGGGGGAGGTCGTAACGGTGGGGCCACGTGCGTCAGAGTCGTCGGAGTACGGTCGTGCCAGTGGCGGCGTTGGTTGTGGCGTCAGTTGAAGGTTGTGGTGGCTGTCGTGTTGTTTTGCAGGGGCTGTTGGGGGCGTTTTGTGGCGGTTAGGTGGTGAGTCAGGCGGGTTGCAGGCCACGGTTAGGCTCGCCGACGGGAGTCGACCCAGGCTGGGGTGGTCGGTGGTGACCAGGCCAGACCTGGTCTCGTACCCTGGTGGTTGGCGGCGAGTAAGGGTGGCTGGCGCGGTGAGAGCAGTCGGGGGAAGGTAGTGTGCGTGTGAGGCGAGTTGTTTTTGGATTGTTGCGATTTTGGTTACGAGTTTCTGTACTTAGTAAGTCGGGTATTATCGCTATTATTATTATTATTGTTATCCTTATTAATATTGATTTCAATATTTTGTATTACTAATTACTAGTATTATGAATTTCGGGATTGAGCATTCTAGTCTTTTGTCGGGATTCTATTTGTGGAAAGTTACCATTTTTAGTAACTTGCTATTTATGGAAACCTGCCATTTTTGGAAACCCTTCTATTTTGGGCAACCTTTCTATTTTTAGTAACTTCTATTTTGGGAATATTCTATTTATAGTAACTTCTTATTAATCGGGGAACGGGAATAGTACAAGTAATTAATTAAGGTACGTGTATGTTTTAGGTGACGAGCTTTGGTTGGAGTACTGTTGTTGACTTGGTTTTAGCTGCTATTTCCAGGTAGAAGAATACACTGGACTTGATATTGTATTATGTGACTGTGTTGATTGAATCGGTGATTTACATGTTATAGTATGGTTGTCTGATTTGTTTCCGTTGAGCATCGTTATAATCTGTTTTATATGGTTGCCTGCTGATTTGTTTCCGTTGAGCATCGTTATACTCTGTTTTAAGCATTGCATTTGCATCGGAGTTGGAGGATGATGAGGTGAGACAGGTACTGTGATAAGGCCCAGGCGGGTTCTGCAGGACCTGACCTGGTGTCCTCAGCCTTTGAGCTGGTATATCGACGACGGTCGATTGTTGTGTCTACCGGGGATCGGTATGGCAGGGCGTTCCGGGGTATGAGATGTGATGGAGATGGAGATGATGGTGGAGCATGCATATAATATAACTGTTGCATTGTAATACCTACTCAACCTCGTGGTTGACCCTGTGTATTCGTGAACACCTGTGATGATCCAAATATTGGTGAGCAGATTTGATAGGTTTATGAGATAGGATGGGAGCATGATGGGCGTGAGGCACTGGATCAGAAGACTTAGTAGTAGATGATTATTAGAAGACCTTCACTTTTAATTATGTCGTTTCCGCTGTTTAATCCTTTTCTAGTTTTATGTAAAAGAAGTTTGTAATAATTAAGTAAAGTATTATATAAATTGCCTTGGAGTTTAATTTGTTATTCACTACCTCGGGAAACCGAGATGGTAACAGTCCGGTTTATTAGGGAATGCCTTGCTAAAGACTCCTTAATAAATCAGGGTGTTACATCAAGAATCTTACATTGATAAGATTCTACGACGTTTCAACATGGAAAACTCTAACAGATGGTTGATTCCCTTAGGTATTGGAATTATTTTGCGCAAGTCTCAATCTCCTTCCAACCCTGAAGATGTTGAACGCATGAAATTGATCCCTTATTGATACGTGCATTTTATATAGACTTTTACAGTCCCTTTTGGCACGTGTTTCTGTGATTTTAAGTGGTTTTATATCGCTTTATACCTCGAATAGACTACTTTGTGTTTGTATTGCTATTTTGCAGATATAAGCTGGATTGTAGATAAAACCAACCTTTTCTAGCCTAAAAGTTGCATTTTAGAAGATGGAAGCATAAAAAGGGATTACTCGAGCATGGAACCTGACGTCGACCAAGTATAGACCCAAGTCAACGAGGACTAAGTAGACTGGACGAGCAGAAAAGCCTCGGTCGAGCTGTCCTGTGCTCGATCGAGGGGACTTGAAGAGTAGAAGATCTCGATCGAACTGTCCTGTGTTCGATCGAGGAAGCTGCAAGGAGAAGATCTCGTTCGATAGATCTCACTCTTCGGTCGAGATGGCTGCTGAGGATTGTACCTCGATCGAGAACCTTAAGATCTCGATCGAGAGGTTATTAGGGTTAGCTACGTTAGGAAAGTCTATAGTTTAATAAAAGACGTGCATGTTTTACTATAAAAGCAAGTCAGGTCTTCAGACCTAGAGACATCGATCTATGGACAGAACTCTTAGATTTTAATCCTTCAATAATATTTTCTTCTCCTTTCTTCTCTTTCCTTTTACGGTTTACGTTCAATTTGGAAGCTGGAACCCCACGTTCTTCACGCCGGATTGCTTGAGACCGTATTATTCTTTCCCTTAGCTTACTTCTCTCGTTTTATGCTGTTGTTTAGTATGTTTACTTTAATTGTTATCGTTAATAGTTTTAGTATGCGTAGCTAAATCTAGTGTATGTGATACGTGCATATTATATAGACTTTTACAGTCCCTTTTGGCACGTATTTCTGTGATTTTTAAGTGGTTTCATATCGCTTTACGCCCCGAATAGTCTACTTTGGTTTGTTTTGTATTAATTGCAGATATAAACCAGAATGACGAGAAATCAGCCAATACGACTCTAAAATCAATCAATTGAGAGTTGGAATGGGAAGCAACTGCTTTAGGAAGCGTGAAATAGCTGAACGGGATGGAAAAACGGAGCAAGAACTCAAAAGACAACGATCGAGCACTGCTGAGCCTCGAACGTTCACTTTCCACAAACCAAGACCTCGATCGAGTAGTGCTATTCTCGATCGAGTACAAGCATGCAACGTACCAGTTGATCGAAAGGATAAGTTAATGGATCGACCTTCTTCTGAAGCTTTGTCCTCGATCGAAATGCATAATCATTCGATCGAGGAGACTTTATACTGATGGGCCGCGCAATTACGGAACATTAGAAACTTTATTTTGTATAAATAGAGGAATTAGGGCATTAGAGAAGGGACGCCTTTTATTATCTCTTTTTCCTTCTTTCCGAATCTCAAAAATCTCTCTCTTCTCTCTTCTCCTTTGACGACTCTGAACTTGACAAATCTAATCTATAACCTTGGTAATCGGTATTAGCGTTCTTATTGTTGTTCATTAATCATGTTGTTTTTTAT